>VKON01004058.1:0-16561 GCA_009741485.1 Malurus cyaneus samueli
ACCAGTAACTTGTATGCACAGTCATGTTATGGAGTTGTTCTCATTAGATATTCTCACGCTTGTTACACCAGGCTAGCACTCCATCTTCTAATTGATCCCAGTATTCACCCGTGTGAATGTTTTCCATCCTCAGGGCTCTTTCACGTGCATATCAGGAGACAGTGTGAGCGTCATATGGATGATGTGAGAAGCTATCAGACAGCTTCTCACAGTAATCAACTGGACGTTATGTCTCCCGCCCCCTCTCCCACACCCCACCCAAAGGCCCCAGGCACTGCAAACCATCACAGAGGCAGTGTGGAATGAGGCCAACTTCTCCCACAGGCAAGCCCAGACATAGCTACAACATCTGTCCACCACTGTCCTAGCCTTGCCCTCTGTGACTCCTTGGGCCCCTGCCCTATTGCATGTTCTCATAGTGTCCTCGGTCCAGGCCCTGCGTGGCAAAGCGAAGCGTCTTTGTCCATGTCTGAAGCCATTCTGCTGATGCACATGTGCAGGCCCCCCCCCATTCCCCACAGTCTTTGTTAATCAGGGTAGTTTTTAATGGCTTGATCCTAGTGTCGGCCGCAGGGATGTCCACCTTCTAATCTCGTTGCCTCGATGGCATGTATCGAGGCTAGAGAGATGTGCAGTGTTTGAATACGGCTGTAATCTATATCGTTGAAACTGGTATACCCAAAGACTTTTTCCGTCCAGTCCTGGACAGCCCCCTCGCACACATCTATGACCACCATAAGAAAATCAACCAGCATACGAGATCTTGTACTTCCCCTCCCCTATACATATTCTATAAGACATCTATTCGAGGTTTGTCCACCTTAGGTCGCCTATGGACGCGTTGTAGACTAGAAGCAAGTGTACAGTGCAACAGCAGTTGTTTTGAGATAAACATCTATGACAATGCGAGCATCTAAATCTCAATTCTATCATCAAGCTCAAGTATATGAATATCACATTATTGAGCGGAGCTACTATAAAGCGACTCATCACAGCCCAGTGCTGTCTATCGCACAGCTCTTGTGCGTGTGGCAGTACAGGCATCGGAAAGCACGAGCCTCCACTGGCTAGTGGCCGCGAACATATCTAGGCGGCGTCCCGAGGATCGACCTGGAGTGTCACTGACTCAGAGGCTGAAGGACGATGTGCCGCAGCAGCAGGTCAACACCATTTGCCTGGCAAGAGAATCGTGTGGGGGTCGACAACCTGGACAGGCGTGGGCGATGATCGGCCCCGTGTGGAGATCGACCTCGTGCCTTCTTGCTGGATCCATACGTGGCCCTCTTCTGTGAGGGTGTGCACCTTGGCACCACGTCGGATCGCACCAACTGGTGTCCGTCTTCACACCTTGTGACACAAAAATACTCGAGAAGTTACAATCCGGGCTGGGACATCTAGGACACGCGCGTTGATCCTCCTCGGTCGTATTGTTGGGGTTTCCCCCCGTTGTTACAGCTTTCTGTGTGGTGTTTCTTGCTCTTATTGTGATCTAACTCATTGAATGGACTCCATTGAGTCTTTGTTGCCACCTCTGGATGCTTCTGTTTCAGTCTTCTTAGTCTGCCTCGCCTGTGTTGTTATTGTGTGGATGCTTTGTGATTATTCAGTCCAAAGTGTCAGCGTTCTTTGCAGCCGTTATGCTTTCACTGTGTATATATTGTGGACTATTTCAGTCTATAGGAGTATTCAGGATTCCTTGGCTCAACTGCTCGGGTCTGGTAGAAATTACGCACACGTTTAGACTTGGCCTCCCCGACGGATCAGGACTTGGGGGTCAACACTGGGCTGAGTAGACAGATGGGGATAAAAAGAGAGCGCCTCTATTATGCAAAGCCACGATCAGGCAATCCCGAGACCATGGAAGCTAGTGTCGAAAATTGAGAACATCTAGTGGTCGTGCGCCGGGGTCGTGGTACTATCTTTGGTACTGTCTTGCCCCATATGCATGGAGTCAGGTGTCGAGCACGACTCGTCTAGCGGACTATGGCAGACACTGTCATTGATCGTGGCTAGTCACTCAAGGCGTTCGACAACGCCTATCTCTTCTTACTGGCGACACCGCTTGTCTGCTGTAGCGTCCCCTGGTCCTGACCCGCGTGCAACGCCGTAGCCTTCGCCAACCGTGCGGGGCGATGCCAGGGGGTTTGGAAGTTTGCTCCGAACTCCGAGCATGCCTGTAAACGGCCCGTGAATACCTCATCGTCCTTGCTTGCCTGCAAAAATGGGTATCCGCCCTGTCGTTCAATTATGTGTCTGCAGATCCCACGATTCATTTGGCAGGTCAATTGTCTCTCTCGGAGAGGGGAATGTGAGCATAGTTCTGTCTCGATAGTTTCAACACCGGAGCCGAGTTGAAAGTCCTCACGCCTACCACCCGTGTAAGCTGACAGTGCTGGACGCTCATCCTATAAGTCCGCTTCCACCACGGCGATCTCAGAGTGTAGTCAACCCACCGCCACTCCGCATTGTTGGAAAGGCGCATGGAGTCTCTATTTCACCACAGCAGCATCCCGCTGATCGAGCGCCTGTCTCTCGTCACTGGCGCACGATTGATTTATCCTGTGACCTGGATCCCTCGAGTATATGTCCTCTCAGTTACATACTGAGTCAGACCCCCTCTCTAGTCGACCTCCGCATCTATGCCTGCAATCTGCCCACATAGTACAACATCCCAGAGGAGGTAGACAAAGTTCTTATGAGAGCGTCCCACCTCAGCTGCTCTGCCGGCAGCATTTACTTCGGCTTAACGCAGTGTTCTACCATACGCGTAGGTCCCTGGCTCCACCCAACTGTCACCATGACTCTGGATGCACGTGTCCCTGCTCCTGTGAATTCCACTGTCACCATTCCTGCCCCTTACTCCAAGCTCCTTATCGCGTGGTGTCCACCAATGACTCACCCAGTCTCCCTCGCTCCCTGCCTACGCCACCCTCTTTTGCTGCCTCTCCATCTCCAACCTCTCCTGCTGCAACCGTCGGTCTTAGTCCAGCGTGCATTTAAGACCAGCTCTCAGGGACACGCCGCGTCGTCTGTGGAGATATGCGTGTCACGCACCAGTGCTGCTGTTTCTCCGTGACGTCTTTCCTCTCTGTCACCTACTATTGCATATACTTCGTACACCCTTGTGAAGTCGCACTCTAAGGCCTCATCCTGACTTCAGCTGACTCGCTTCATGTTGGTGCAGCGCTCTCATAGGAAATGCTGATCTCTCTCTGCGGTAGACATAGCCAGCACTCGTACGCCACCCTCAGGACTGACACAGCCTCAGTATCCGCATGCGTTGCTAGTCGAACATGCATAGTTCGAGTGCTCATGTGTACCAATACTTACACGCGTGAGAATGGAATACCTCGTCGACCTCTTCGCTGCGAATTGTGCTAAACTCGTATGAAGAAATGTTTGACGCTGGGTAAAACCCCTGGCCACACTGAATTCTAATGCTACTCCTGTCTCCTAGTGTGTTGCCTCTACGGGGTCGGACGGAAGTGAGCGATGTAGTCGCATGGATTAGTGCGACCGGTGGCTACAGCCATGCTCGCCTGTTGGCAGTGCTGAACCATGGGCGCCTGCTAGCTTGTTATTATAACGCGACCTGCCCACTACTCCCACTACACCATGAATGGAGATAAGTCACGATATGACTCAACTCCATCGCTCAGCCAATCAGATCCTTCCCTCAACCTACACTATCGGACTACCAGCTTCATCTCCTGGCATAGTCTTCGCGATATCGTCCTCGCATGTGGTTGATATCACCCCATGGCCACTGGCTGCCTGGCCGCACGTCCCATTCCTGCAGTGTATCACGCGACTCGGTCTGAAGTGTTCTTCTGGCGCCAACGGTCTCCCATCTTCCCGTGCATGGCTGTGTGAATTCTACTCCCATGCGTTAACACCTCTTCCTTGGTTGTTGTCCCATGAGCCATTCCCGGTCCTGTAGCCCTCTTCGCTGGCTGTATGCTCTCGGCTCTTTTGTTCCGCTGGTTTAGGTACTGCTCGGGACCTGTTCTTCTCTTGTCGCGCTTTGGGATGCTCTCGATCGTAGCTCCCCTGATTCGTCTGCTTTAGAGAGTGAGCTTAGTGGTATATGCATTACGCAACTCAGCGTCTCCTGTGCTCTACCTGGCCACAGTAGACCCCAGTATCCCTCCGTCGTGAATAGCCGTGTGTCCTCTGCGTCCGTTGCACTCCAACAGGCGACATGATTCGCAGCTGGCGTCACCCATCCCGCTCTCTGCTCTTGCCGATGGCGCCGCTTCTCCACAGCCTGATTACTCGCTACCTGCGCTTGTGCCAATGTCCCCTTCAGTAGATCCGCCCTCTCGTCTCCTCCCTGATGCCCAACAGACCCCATACCCTGCAGATAGGATCTCTACCTGTCCTGCTCCTATTGTCGCCGGTCGAGCACCAAGTCCCTGCAGTGATCGACCTCTCCCACTCTCACGTGTGCCCACGGCGAGCCACTATTCTCCAGATCGCCATATCTTCCGAGGTTGTCCCCAGTACCCACGGCCAACCAGTATCCCTGCAGATGTCGCCTACACCTGTCCCTACGCCTGGTGCCCACGACCCCATCCCTGCGAGTGGATCACCCTGTCCCTCTCCTTGGTTGCCCCCACGCGCCTCATTCCCTGCAGGTGATCAGCCCTGTTCCACTTCCTAGGTGCCACGAGCGTGCCCACGATCGCCTACCCCGAGAAGTGAGGATCACTCCTGTCCTCCTGCTCCTGTGTAGCGGTATGGGCCCTAGAAAATACCTCTTCTCTTCTCCCTCCCTCTGGGATGTTCCGAGAGAGATGTTGGGGGCCACGAGAACACCGAAGCCAGACAGCGTCTGGTGATTCAAGCTGTCCCCAGGATTAATTGGGAGACCCTCACAATCACAGAAGCGACGCCAGCTACGTACAGGTTAAGGGTGAACTCCCACTCGCAGGTAATGTGCGCAGGACCGTTGGGCGCACCAGCCAAGCACGAGTGACAGCGTTTCATTCCACATACTGGGCTGAAAGGTAGCTCAGTTGGCCCATAATAGCCAACCAACGAAGCGTATGTGACGATGTGTGTATCCCAACTCGCAAGTGCCAAAATGTGTGGCCAAGAGCTTTCGAAGTCGCCACGTGTCTGAGCGTGAACCTCGTTACAGCTGACGTCGTGAGTATCAGCGGTCATCCTCTCTCTGCCACCTAGTGAATGATGCTCTGTCAGTTTGCGCACCAAGGCACCGTAGGCGAGCCGCGAGAGGGACAGATCGAGTCCCCTGCAGGTAATGGCTACCCCATAACCACTAAGGACCGAGACAGATAGTTATATTCCAGAGTGGCATCAAGCGGCGCCTGCCGCCTTTTCTGACTGTTGTGTTGCCGATGATGTGTCCAGTGCCGACCAGCCATGAGAGGAGTATCACTGCGCTTTGCACCTATCAAAACAGCCAGTGAATTGTGATAACCCCAATCTAAGCCAGATCGATGCAGCCAATAAGTCCAGCGACTGTGTCGCGCGACGAGAGCCAACAGTGTACCAAGTTGGCCGATGGAAACCAAGTAGTGCAAGCTGAAAGCCAGTGGTCTGCTCCAGCCCTTGCAAGGGTAATCCGGAGCCTGAGCCACCCAGAGTCAGCTTCGAAAGCAGTGTGAGTATCCGCAATCATCACGAAGATGACTGTCCTGCTATCATGCCCTGTAAGAGCATAGTGAGAACAGTGGAGTAGATTCACCCAATGAGCAGAGGTAATGGCCGACAATGATCTGTGAGATGTTTCACCGCCCCAGGGTGCAAGAAAAATATAACTCATAAGTATTAGATGAACATGAACCGGCTCTGAACGAGCATTGCAAGTTCTCTACAGCATGTAGCAGATAGTGCTGGCCCGAGCAAAAGAATACCTTGGTCGCTCAGTCTGACTCCGACACCACGTACGAACTCGCGATGATCATAGATTAGGCAAGAACCTCTACGAGTTTAGGTGGACCATGATGCTGAAGAGCATTCATGCGCGACGATGCTACACGAGCTGTATCACAATGTTCAAGTACCGAACGTAGAACAGCGCCGACGATCAGTAGCACAAGCGCTTCAGTAGCAATTTGCTGAATCACTGTGGCGATGCAGGTAAGAGCATTGCAGCGACAGCTAGAGTTTTCTGCTGTCGTGCATAGTCCATGCCGAGTGTTACATCCACCAATACAACCTCCAGAGCGACAAGCAATGGAACGACCTCCTAAGCCAGGGAATATGGCATAAGTCTCCACTGTAGTGTTAGCAGACTATCCGCTGCTGAGAAGAGGCTGCAATTGCACCCCAGTGAGCTGTCTGTCTCCTCCTATCTTCCTCATCCTTCCCATCATGGCGCTAGCGTGCTTCGAGACGCAGCCTCTGCTGCGAAGCCATCTAGCCCTTCAAACCCAGAACTGCCCCCATACCAAACCTCTGTGTGTCACGCCAGAGGAGATCCATCCGCCTGCATCAGAGGAGACCCACCATGACCAACCACGCACTCCCACCTTTATTGCCCAGTGAGTACCACCAATCCGCGGCGTCAGGTTACTAGCAAGTTTCATTACACTACGTCATCCCGTACGCCTCATCCACCTTGCCATAGCATCCGAAACATCTCGAACACCTAGCATCACTTAGATAAGTACGGTGGAATCTGTGCAAGGTGGGGCTCCTCCAGCAGGGAAGAAAGGATAACACCAAGAGCCAGACTGCTGCCACAGTTTGGTAAACTGTGATGAATTCTCTAGGATGGCCCCATTTGACATCCAGTGCCTCGACTGTATGCTCCACAGGTTACGTATCCGTGAATCGTTAAGTTCGTGTCATCCAGGTCCCAAGATGGCTTCAAACAGTCACCCTCTTTCTTCACTTCTCGGCCTCATATAAGCAGCAGAAGAGCACACCCAGCCCTGATCAAAGTGCGCAGTTAGTCAGCCGCGCTACGAGAGTTCTCACTTCTCTAGCACACCGCATTAGAGAAGAAGACGGTTTGCTACGCACCTCCACCTCATACATCACCGCTATCAGTGAGTCAAGAAGACTCGACACCCAATGACACAGCAAGGGAGTGAGGACGACCTATTAGACTTCGCGCTGGACGTGTTAAGGCTAAACCGCTCCTAACAACGCCTATCGTGCGCACCTTCATGCATCCGCTGAGCGGCGTGTGAGTGCTCATACTGTGGCGTTCAGCTACGCGCGTAAAAATAGAAAGGTCTCCACGCTCTGAAACGTCGTGGTACATCCCCACAGTGAGCTCTGCACCTATCAGAATCAGCCTCCCGTAGCCGCACTGTTAGGGTGCACACGACCGATGTCTGGCATCGTGTGGACAGTTTAGCGACCACAGCAAGCAACGGACGTAGGCTTGCTGGAGGGCGGAGCCCACGCAGAATAAACTGACTGCCAGCAGACTCCAGTGCTCCTTAGCGAGATGCACCGTCACCGTTGTGTATCAGCGCCAGCTATCTACAGAGACACGACAATTAGAAATTGCGGCGTGAACTCTCAGTGTGGTCATGAGACTAGTTATCTTATCCCAACCGCATCTTTGAGATTCCTTTTTGTTTGTTGCCACATCGTCTCCCGCATCCATCCCCGGTCAGCTGCACTTCGCATGGTCACGCGATGTGTGATGTACATCCGACACAGTGACAGTATTTATGGATCAGGATGCTGGGCGCATTTGCTGGACCAGGTCTGCTCCCCCCTTCGTTTCAGTGGAGTTTCCTGCTGCCGCTATTAATGTCTGACTAGTGTCAGGACCATTATCCGCTGTTCTCTGTGGCTCCCACCTTGTAAATTCTGGAAGACGGATGGACAATGGCTCGGATCACAGTGACAGCTTGACAGTGATCCAGGACAGAAGGTGCCGGATCCAGCCTGAGGTGAAAATGCGGAGCCAAGCGGCGTGGGGAAGCGGGTGAGCCTAGATGGTGCGATCCATGCGTGGGTGGCATTGGACCCCCAGCCCCCCTTACCACGCTGACCCCGCCGAGAGTTTGGTCGGCGCTGCACACATCCCCTACCAGCAGGGGCACATGTCCCAAGATGGATGTGTTGCCACCGGAAGGTCTTCCCCTCTCGCAACCGGGCAGGACAATTCGCAGGAATCAGCAATCAAGAGCACTTGAGGAGGTGCTCACTACTGCCCTGCCCCAGGATGGGACCCACGATGTCCCCAGCCCAGAGGAACCCTCACAGACATTGTCGCAGAGCAGGGTGGGTGCCCTACCGCCAGTAGAGACCTGATCTCCCCAATGTCCCAGCCAGGCAGGTGCTCGCCTGCGCGACCCATATGGGAGCTGTCCCCAATGTCCCCACCCCCCACCTCCATTGTGTCCTCCCAGATGGGTGCCCCTGGCCCATAGGAGCTGTCTCCATGTTCCCCCCAGCCCAGGTGACCCCCCAGTGTTCCCCATCCATGACCCCCACATGTCCCAAGCCAGGTAGAACCCCGTCCAATGTCCAGCCCATGTGTACCTCCCCGATGTCCCCAAGCCAGTGTGACACACCCAGTGTCCCCAGCCCAGGTGGACCCCGATGTCCCCAGGCCAGGTGACACCCCAGTCCCCAAGCCTCAAGTCCCATGTCCCCAGCCCGGTGTGACCCCCCACCCAATCTCCCAGCCCAGTGTGAACACCCCCCCAGTGTCCCCAGCCCCAGGTGTGCCCCAGTCCCAGGTGTCTCCCTTAGTTCCTCCACCCAGTGTCCCCCCAGTGTCCCCCAACCCAGCACCACGTCAGCAGCTGGGCGTGTCGTGTTTCCTTTGCGCGCCCTCAGCGCTTTTTCACTGCAGGAGGCCCAGAGTGTGGCGTTGCTCACTGCTCACCGTGCACTGGTCACGCTCTGTCCACACCTCCAGCCCGATCAGGGCCACCTTGATGTTGAGCAGCCTGTAGAACTGCAGGGGACAGGGGAACAGGGACAGGGATGGGGACAGGGACAGGCATGGACAGGGGACACAGGGACAGGGCACAGGGACAGGGATGGGAAAGGAACAAGGGAGAGGGGACGGGGACGGAGGACAGGGACAGTCAGGCTGTGGTACTGCGCAGTTTCCTGACACGCTTCTCGCCCTTGGTGACATTCCCAGCCGTGGTGGTCTGTGTTTCCCTCTGACTCCAGGACACCCCTGGCCCCAATCCCTGCAGGTATGGGCTCCCAGGCACAGGTGGGCACAGGAGCCACTCAGGGTGGCACAATGACATTCAGTGACAGCCTCAGTGTGTCCCCTCTTTGCCAAAGGCACCGGTCACAGGGAGCGTGTCCCTGCTGAGCTCGGCCCACGGGTGACAAAGCCCTGGACACCACACAACTCCTGAATTCCCAAAGGTGTCCAGCCCTGGCACAGGACAGGGGTCAGTCCCCATCCCCTTGTGGATGTGGCATTTGCGGGACACTGGTCATGGTGCCTGGCAGCCTGGGGATGCTTGAACTCAGAAGTGGGATCTTTTCTGGCATTAGCAGTTGTGTAATTCTCTGATTCCTCACCCTGCTGACACGGGACAGTCCCTGAGGGTCACACAGGGTCCCTCACCTTGTCCACGTAGTTGGCAATCTCCACGATTCGCTGTTTGGTGCGGCCCAGGTTGAGGTTCTGGTTCCTGTACTGGAGACGGGCAGGGATGGGGAGGTCAGGGGAGAATCCGGTGAGGACAATGGGAGGGGTCGTGGTTTTCTGCCCCCCAGCACATCGAGGCCAGGGTGTGATCAGCCACGATGAACAGCTCCATGTACTTCATGGTCCTCCAGGCATCTCTCCTGGCCTGCACAGACACGGGGCTCAGCCCAGAGGGGCACTGGGAACCCTCCAGAGCTGCCCAGGAGGGACCGCTGAGAGGGGAAACTGAGGCCACGGGTGAAGGACAGTGGGGGCTCCACTCATGTCCTACACTGGGACCCAACCCATGTATCATCTCTTTGGGGTGTCCTGCCCGAGCTGAAACCAGCAAACCACCCCACAGCCCCCCACCCCAGCTGCCACAGCCTCCCAGCCACCCACAGTCCTGCCCAGCCCGTCCGGGACGTGTGGGACTGTGCCCGGGGTGTCCGGGGCTCTGGGGGCTCTGGGCTCTGTCCAGGATGTGCGTGGCTCTGGGGGCTCTGTCCGGACTCTGGGGGCTCTGTCCGGTGTCGTTTGCCCTGCGGCCACAGGAGCTGTCCAAGCTCCCGACCCCTCCGTGCCCCCTCTCCGCTCCACTCTCAAGATCCCGTTGGGCGACCCCCGTTACCCGCCCCACTCGGGATCCCGTTGCTGACCCCCGTTACCCTCCCACTCTGGATCCGTTTGGGCATGACCCCTCTTACCGCCCCACTCTCGGATCCCATTGGCTGACCCCCGTTACCCTCCCCACTCTCAGGATCCCCAGTTGGGCTGACCCCCTTCCCTCCCCACTCTAGGGATCCCTTGGGCGGACCCCCCTTACCCTCCCCACTCTCGATCCCGTGGGCTGACCCCCGTTACGCCGCCCACTCTCAGACTCCCATATGGCTGGACCCCCGTACCCGCCCCCTCTGGTTGATCCCGGGGCTGACCCCCGTTACCCGCCCCACTCTCAGATCCCGTTGGGCTGACCCCCGTTACCCGCCCCACTCTGGGATCCCGTTGGGCTGACCCCCGTTACCCGCCCCACTCTCAGATCCCGTTGGGCTTGACCCCGTTACCGCCCCACTCTGGATCCCATGCGGCTGACCCCCTTACCCGTGGCCGCTTGTGCCGGAGGAGCTGGCGTATGCCCGCAGGTGCTGCCCAGGTCTTGGCCGATGCCCGCAGGTGCCCCCCGGCCCGGGCAGCTGCTCTGCTCGCTGCAGGAGGTGCTGGCCGGGCTCGGGGTCCCCCACGGGTCTCAGGTAGTAGCTGGTGTTGCTGCTCAGCACTATGAGGCCCCTGGAAATGGGAACGGCCCCGATGGCTCCTGGGGTGTTTCCACTCTGGCTCCCCCAGCCCCACAAACTCATGGCACATCATCCAGAGCCGAGGGGGGAGCAGGGACAAGAGCTGGGAATGTCTGTCCAAACAGCCCAGGGGCAAATAAACCCTGGCACTGAAACCTCTGTGTGTGTGCATGGGAACAAAGCTCAGTCTGGGACACCCTGGGGTATGGGGAAATGCCCCCTCCAGGGATAAAATCCCTTGGAGGAAGCTCATGCTGCCAGAAAAATGGTCTGTCTGCCCCAGCCTCCCCTGCTGGGCTTGGGGGAAGGATGGAGAAGGAAGGACAGGATGGGAGCGATGGGAAAAT
This sequence comes from Malurus cyaneus samueli, assembly GCA_009741485.1. Lineage (NCBI taxonomy): Eukaryota > Metazoa > Chordata > Aves > Passeriformes > Maluridae > Malurus > Malurus cyaneus. The sequence goes on from VKON01004058.1 coordinate 11,241, forward strand.
CAGCCCCAGAAAGCATTTGGGAGGTGGGCTTGAGGAGCGTCAGTGCTGCTCTGGTGGTCCCAGAGGGGATCCCTTCAGGCAGAAGGGGCAGTGGATCCACAGCCCCCCGACCCTGCACTCCTCCAATCCTGATTTCCTTCCTCCATACCCCATTCCCTCCTCCATACCCCATTCCCTCCTCCATTCCCCATTCCCTCCTCCATACCCCATTCCCTCCTCCATACTCCATTCCCCAATTCCCTCCTCACTACTATTCCCCCATCACCCCATCCCTCCCCATTCCCCATTCCCTCCCATCCATATCCTTCCCCATTCCCTCCTCCATCCCTTATTCCCTTCTTCTTCCTCCTACCCATCTCCATCTCCTCCCATTCCCTTCCTCCTATACTCCATTCCCTCCAATTCCCTCCATTCCATCCTCCATTCCCATTCCCTCCTTCACATACTCCATTCCCATTCCCTCCTCACCACCTATTCCCTCCTCATACCCCATTCCCTCCCCACTCCCCATTCCCTCCTCCATACCCCATTCCCTCCTCCATTCCCCATTCCCTCTCCATACTCCCATTCCCATTCCCTCCATCTCCATTCCCATCCCCTCCCTATCTATCCCCATTCCCTCCCATCCATCCTCCTACCCCAATTCTCCTCCAACTCCATTCCCCATTCCCTCCTCACACCCTATTCCCCCTCATACCCCATATCCCTCCTCCATATCCCATCCTCAACCCTATTCCCTCCCCATACCCCATTCCCTCCTCCATTCCATTCCCTCCTCCATACCCCATTCCCCATTCTCCATGTCTCCTCCTACCCCATCCCCTCCCCATTCCCCCTCTCCATTCCCCTCTCATCTCCATCCCATACCCCATTCCTCCATACCCCATATCCCCATTCCCTCCTCCATACCCCATTCCCTCCTCCACTCCCCATTCCCTCCTCCGTACCGTATTCCCGAGCAGGTGCTGAGCACGACCCAGGAGCCGCTGTGGCCGCGGACATGGCCGTGGTAGTGACAGTGCTCCTGGAGAGAGACAGTGGAGACCTCTGTTAGAGGGCTGGGAGCAACAATTCCCATGTGCTGATCCCAGAAAAAACAACCCTTTCCACTTCCCCTTTCCTTTTCTCCTTTCCCGTTCTTCCTATCCATTCCCCCTTTCCATTTCCCCTCTCCATTTCCCCCATTCCTTTTCTCCTTTCCATTTCCCCCTCTCCATTTCCCCCTTTCCCATCTCCCTTTTCATTTCCCCTCCCATTCCTCCCTATTCCTTTTCTCTTCCCCATTCCCCCTCTCCATTTCCCCTTTTCCTTTTCCCCTTTTCCCCTTTCCCTTTTCCCTTTCCCCCCTACTCCTTTTCCTCCTCTCCATTTTCCCTCTCCTTTCCCCCATTCCTTTCCTCCTTTCCATTCTCCCCTCTCCATTTCCCCTTCCCATTCCTCCTTTCCATTTTTCCAACCCTCTCCATTTCCCCCATTCCTTTTCTCCTTCTCTTTTCCCCTCTCCATTTCCCCTTCTTTCCCTTTCCTTTTCCCTCTTTCCCTTTCCTCCCCTCTCTTTCCTCCTTCATTCCCACTCTCCATTTACCCCATTCCCCTTTCCTCCCTCTCCATTTCCCCTCTCCTTTCCCCCTTCACATCCTTCCCCATTCCCCTTTCCCCATTCCCAGTTATCCCCAGCCAGGTGGGTCCTTGTGCTCTGTGCTCTGTGCTCGGGATCGTGATGGGCAAGCAGACCGGTCCCAGAGTTCATCCCGGACACAGCTCAGCCTCCCGATGCGGCGTCTGGTTACGAGTGACAAAGTGTCGGGTGGGGACACGGGGAGGGCCGGTGCTGTCTGTGTTTGTGTCCCGAGGAGCTGTCCCGGGGCCAAGAGCCACAGGAGCCACAGAGCCGCCGTTTTAAGTGCCGGCATTCCCTCTGCCCGGGAACCTCCCCCACCTGCCCCGGGGCGGCTCTGCCTCTGTCCCCAGTGCCCACAGCCCCAAAGGGCAGCGGGGAGCCCCCCGTGTGACTGGGGGTCACTGTCACAGACTGATCACTCCACCGTGTGTGTTGGTCCCGTCACTACTGTCACCCCACCGTAGGTGTTGATGGGGTCACTGTCATCAACTGTCACACCGTGTGCTTGGGGTCACTGTCACAGGACTGTCACCCCCGTGATTGGGGCGGCACTTCACACTTGCTCCCTCCTCGCTGTAGTGTGTCTCGGTGTATCCTGGGGCCAGCAGCCTGCGGAGCGACAGCGGGTCAGGGAGCCCGGAGGCGTGCCAGCGTCGTCCTCTCTATTGGGGACAGGGGCACATGGAACCCTGTCCCCAGACCTGGCTGGGACATCCCCCTGTCCCCAAACCAGGCTGGGACATTGCCCTGTCCCCTTCCACCATCCCCAAACCAAGCTGAGCCATCTCTCTGTCCCCAAACCAGTCTGAGCCATTGCCCTGTCCCCTGTCCAGTCCCCTTGCAGAGCTTCAGCCTGAGCTGGATTTCTGGCAGTGGAAGAGGGAAAAAGAGAAAGTATAGATAAAAATAAGGAAGTAGGAAGAGAGATGAAAGGAAGGAAAGGAAGGAAGAGGAATAGGAATAGAAAGGAAGAAAGGAGAAAGGAAAGAAAGAAAGGAAAGGAAAAGAAGGAGGAAGGAAAGGAAAGGAAGAAAGGAAGGAAAATATATAAGGAAAGGAAAGGAAAGGAAAGGAAAGGAAAGGAAAGGAAAGGAAAGGAAAGGAAAGGAAAGGAAAGGAAAGGAAAGGAGGATGGGGGTTTCCTGCGCTGGCCAGATTTGTGTGGCCTTGCCCAGATTCCAGGGTGATGGGCATCCTGCTAGAAGCCTGCAGCCCCCATGGGATGGCCAGTGTCCCCCCTGCAGAGGGCTCAGCCATCCAGAGAAGGACAAAGAGGGCCAGGTCATGCCCTGCTCTCAGTTTAGCCCTCAATTTTGGGTGCTTGGCTCAGTCCCAAAGGTTTAATTGTGCAGAAGATGAAGCAGTCCCAGAATAGCCCTCCAGCCTGTCTCTGTCTATTCTGAGCCTGTGTGGCCCCAGCAATGTCACTGTGGGCACGGCTGTGGCTCCCCAGCCCCTGGGAGTGGCTGCCTGGCACCAGCAATTGCAGCCACAGCTCCCACAGGAACCAGCAGCTCAGACACACGTGGGTGGCTGGCACGGCAAGGGCCTGGCCAGCGTGGGGACACAGGGACAGGGTGGGACAGGGACGGGACAGGTGGGCTGAGGACACAGGAAGGACAAATGCTGCCATGGCCAGGGAACGGGAACTGGGACAGCAAAGCCCTGGGATGTCCTCTCCAGACAGGGCAGGGAGGGAGGGGCAGGATGAGCCTTTTCCTGCAGCCCAGGGAAGGAAAACAGCCCTGGACACCGCTGGACACTGCTGGACACCGAGCCCTTCTCTAGGGCCAGGAGAGAGGGGATTGGAGCTGCTGCCAGAATGTCCTCTGAGCTTTGGGCTGAGCTTTGCTCATCAGCTTTCAACCCCAGTGCCCACAGCCCCAGAATGTGCAGGAGCACCCCCAGTCCCTGTCCTGAACACCAGAAGCTCCCCTGCAGGCACTGGGGGTGCTGTGGTGGCCGAGTTTGTACCCCAACAGCAGCAGGAGCGGGTTCAGCTGCTGGGGAGAGGCAGCAGTGGAACTGAGCCTCATCCTGCAGGGATCAGCTCTGCCCTGCTCTTCCCCGGGGCACAAACCTGCCCAGGGACACAGAACTGGGGCTGCCCCATCCCTGGAAATGCCCAAGGCCAGGCTGGACAGGACTGGGAGCAGCCTGGGACAGTGGGAGGTGTCCCTGCCATGATCTCCAAGGTCCCTTCCAACCCAAACCACTGTGGGATTCTGTGAAATGCCACCAGGTCAGAGGGGCAGGGAGGGCAGGACAGATGGACACGAGTGCTGTCCTTGCCCCAGACCAGGCCAGGCTGGCTCAGTGACCCAGGGGACAGAGGCTGCTGCCCCTGCACCCAAACTGCACCAGAGAAGGAGCCACCAAAGAGGCCAAGGTGGCAAAAGGAGCATTTCAGCCCAAACAGAGCCATTGGGCTGTCCCTTCCCCACTGCACAGGGTGGCCAGAACAGGGTGGCACCATGGCAGGGATCCCCAGTGTCCCCCACTCACTGGTTCCTCTCCAGCACCAGCACGAGCTCTTTGCCCTCGGCCATCACAGCCACCTCTGCCCGGGCAGGGGACAGCACCTGCAAGGAAAGGGACAGCAACGGGGTCAGGACAGGGACAGCAATGGGGTCAGGACAGGGACAGCAATGGGGTTAGGACAGGGAGGCAGTGATAGGACAGGGACAGCAAAGGTTCAGCAGGGACAGCAATGGGTCAGATAGGGACAGCAATGGGTCAGAGGAGGGCAGGATTAGGACAGGGACAGTAATGGGGTTAGGACAGGATGGGCAGTGGGATTAGGACAGGGACAGTAATGGGCGTGTAGGACAGAGATGGGCAGTGGGATTAGGACAGGACAGCAATGGGGTTAGGACAAGATGGCAATGGGATTAGGACAGGGACATGGGTTAACTGGCGTGGTAGGACAGGACAGTGGTAGGAAGAGGCTGGGATAGACGGGACAGTAATTGGGTAGGACAGGATGGCTAGGGAAGTAATTCAGACAGGGACAGTAATGGGGTCTAGGACTAAGGAATGGGCAAGGAGGGATAGGACAGGTCTGTCCCTCCTGCTCCCTCCACCTCCCATCCCGGGGCCATCCCCCCCTCTCCTCCCCAGACCTGCTCCACCGCTGCAGCCCCTCCAGGAGCCCACGGAAGGGATTTCCCTGAATTGCCAGCCCAGCAGGGATAAGGGAGCATTCACATTGACATTCACCCCACAGGGATGAATGAGGCAGCAAATCCCAGCTCTGTCAGGAGCTCCCTCGGAGGACAGGACAGGTAGGAGCACCCTGCAGGGTCGCTGTCTCCTCTCCACCACAGCCCTGTCCCGGGGATGCACAGGAAAAAGGGTGGTCGACCCACGTGCCCCCTGGGGTGAAATCAACCACCGAACCCCCGGCACGGTATAAAGCCGTTAAAACCCCACAACCCGCAGGGCAGAGTGAGGAACACTGAACCGCTCGCAATGCCGCTGCTTTAACTTCATCCCATCGCTCCTGGAGCGTGTTAAAACGGGACCGACCTTGGATCCAACCAAGGACATCAGTCCGTGCCAGCAGCGTCGTCCTGCCATCACCCCAAAGGGAGCTCTCAAGCGCTGAGGCATCCGTGGAGCGCTCAGGAGCACCAGGCCTGCCGGCTTCCAAGGAGCCCCACGGGTTGGGCACGGCCCAAATCCAAGCAGAGTCACCACC
>VKON01004058.1:24982-64217 GCA_009741485.1 Malurus cyaneus samueli
AAAGTGCTTTGGGTGGAGGAACATCAGCTCTGACTTCTTGGAGGGCTTGGGGAAGGAAACGGGGATGGGGAAGAAGCTACGGCAGCTGAAATGAAACCGGCACCCCGCTCTCCTCCTCCTCACATTCAAAACGTGACAAGAACCTCTGGGGAAAATTGTGGGTTCCTCACCAACCGAACTGGCCACGTTTCACGCCAAAACCCGCACGGCACAAGCCCCGAGCTCCTTCCCGAGAGCCGCGGCCGGGAGCGGGCACGGCACGGCACGGCACGGACGGGATGGGAGCGTCCGAGCCGGACCCGGAGCTCCGGAATGAGAGCCGGAGCCGTCCCTGTGCCGGGGTGCCCATCCACCCCACCCCATCCCCTCCCATCCCAAACACGACCCTGCAGCGCCGGGAGCGGGCCGGACCGGACAGGGACCCGCGAGCGCGGGGCTCCGGGGGGACCGGGGGAACGGGAGGGGAGCGCTGCCCGGAGCCCTCATCCCCATCCCTATATCCCCATCCCGATATTCCCACCGCTATACCCCATATCCCCACCCGTATTCTCCACCCTACACCCCATCCACGTCCCTCCCCGTACTGCCGGCCCGGCCCGGCCCCGCGGGGAGCCCCAGCAGGACCCCCAGCAGGACGAGGCAGCGCCCCAACCCTCGGCCGAGCCCCGTTGGGGCCCGGGGGGCCCGGCCCGGCCATGCCGCGCTCCCGGGCTGTCACCGCCCGACAGGCGCCTCCGGCCCGATCTCCTCCTCTTTATGCCGTCGGGTCCCTCCCCCGCCCGCGGAGCCCCCAGCGCTGCCGGCCCGCCGGGGGCGGCGGGAGGGGGCGGCTTTGTTCGCCCTTATTTGCTGTGTTCCTTGGCCCGACCGCCGCGTAATGAGAACCAGACCGCGCCTCGGGGCCTCCAGGCTCCCCGCCCGCCGCGGCTACAGCATCCCTCCCCCTTCCTCCTCCCTCCCTCCTCCCCACCATCGATCCTCCATCTATCCTTCCTCCATCCCTCCTCCTTCCTCCCTCATCATCCTTCCCTCCTCCCTCTCCTCCCTCCCTCCTCCTCCCTCCCTCCCTCCCAACATCTCCCTCCCTCCATCCTCCCTCATCCTTCCCTCCATCCTCCCTCCTTCCCTCCATCATCCCTCCTCCTTCCATCCTTCCACCATCCTCCTCCCTCCCCTCCCTCCCTCCTCCCTCCTCCATCCATCCTTCCAACCATCCATCCTCCTTCCCTCCTTATCCCTCCTTCCATCCCTCCCTCCCTCCCTCCATCCATCCATCATCCATCCTTCCTCTTCCAACCTCCCTCCTCCCTCCCACCACCTCTTTCGCCCCAGGCTGCCTGCACAAGGAGAGGGTGGAAAGTGAATAACAATTAAATATGCATCCATCCCACCAGAGACACCTCTGTGACCTCAATCCACTCCGCAGTTGTTATTACTAATAGCATGAATTATATTGATTATTAACATTAATATTTATTTATTTATTCATATATTAATTAATAATGTGAAGGCTATTAATTGTAGAATCCCAGAATGATTTGGGTGGGAAGGGATCTTAAATCTAGTGCCACCCTATCCACGGCAGGGACCCCTCTCACTGTCCAGGCTGCTCCCAGCCCCAGTGTCCAGCCTGGCCTGGGACACTGCCAGGGATGGACATTATGGACATCACCAACCCAAACCCTCCGAGCAGGAACAGTGAGTGTGGGATGAGGGAATGTTCACTCCCCTTCCTGCACACATTCCCAGCCCTTGGGGTGCTGCCCTGGGCTCACCCAACTCTCTCCCCCACATTCAGGGCAAGGATTTATCAATAGTTATTAAAATCCCAATAGTAATATTGATTAACAGCAGTAATTAAAGCTTTGCAAAGGATTTAACCCTGGAAATGGGGACAGCTCCCAGGGCCCCTCACCCAGAGCGCTCCGGGGACCTGTGCCCAAGGTGACATTAGGGACAGCAAGGCACAGGGGACTTCTCTGGGGGTTCCCAGCACAAAAGGCTGAGTGAAAGAGCCCAGAGGCAGCAGGACAGTCAGAGCCCTCCTGGCAGCAAACACGGTTGGGATCCTGTTAACGGGACAGGTCAAACACTGGGATGGAGGTGAAGCCTTCCCCAGACCCTCCACACCCCCTCCAGCATTGCCCAGTGGGTCAGTGGCACCCAGCAGCACCTCCCTGCCACCAGCAGCTCTCCCCAAACACCTTCACGGGGCTTAAGGGAGAAATTCCTCCCTGGGAGGGTGCAATGCCCTGGCACAGAGTGCCCAGAGCAGTGGGGCTGCCCCGGGATCGCTGGCAGTGCCCATTGGGGCACTGTGGGAGGGGTCCCTGAACATGGCAGGGGTGGCACTGGATGGGATTCCATGAATTTCTGCCCTCTGTGGGTCTCTCTCTCACCACATCACGGTGTCCCTGAAGCTCCAACTCACCCTGCAGGTCCTGCCAGCTCCAAGAGAGGACAAACGCTCCAAAATCCAGTCTGTCCAGAGAGGATGCCTGTGGAAGGAGATGGGAGCCCCAGGGCACGGCAGGCTCCAGGAGCAGCTGCAATCCCAGCCTGGCACAGCTGGGGCACATTCCAGGGCAGGACGGGCTGGCAGCCACCAGGGAAGGAGGGAAGGTCCCACCCAGGGACAGCAGAGCCTGGGGATGGAGCGGGAGGCAGAGGGACACCAGGCAGGGCCACCTCGCTGTCCCCCACCGCTGTCACCAGAGCGTGGCCCCACTGCCTCTCCGTGGGTTGGGACATTTCTCTCATCCCTTTCCAAGCCTGGCACAAGGGTCAGGAAGGCGGGCAGGGCTGTGGGATGGGGAGCAGCAGCTGCAGATCCCACAAAGGCTCTCGTGTGGCAGGAGCTGTCCCCTGTCACCCCCGGCTGGCAGCTGAGCCCCAGCCCCGCATTCCTGCACCAGGAACAAGCCCAGGGATGGGATGGGAGCGGGGCTGGGGATCCTCAGCCTAGAATCACACCCAGACAGCCCCTGGGGGCTCTGGCAGGGAGCTCTGCCCTCACCAGGCACCCCGTGTCCCTGTCACCATCCCTGTCACCATGGGGGGAGCCAGCACAGGGACACTGAGGCACAGGAGGGTGCTCAGGGGCTTCCTCAGCTCAAAGCCAATCCCCTAACCTGGCACAGTCCTGCGAAGGACACCCCCAGGTGGGACACAGGCACAGAATCCCGGGATCACCGGGGCTGGAAAAAACCTCCAGGAGCATCAAATCCAACCTGTGACTGATCCTCACCCTGTCCCAGCCCAGAGCCCTGAGTGCCATGCCCAGTCCTTCCTTGGACACTCCAGGGATGGGCACTCCAAACCTCTCTGGGCAGCCCCTGCCAATCCTGAGCACCCTTTCCATGGGGAAATTCCTCCTGGTGTCCCCCCTGATCCTCCCCAGCCCATCCTGAGGCCATTCCCTCTCCTCCTGTCCCTTTTTTTTGGGATGACATCCCAAATCCCTCCCGGCTGTCCCCTCCAGGCAGGGAATTTTATAGGAGAAAAGGATCCCCCAGAGCCTCCTTTGCTCCAGGCTGAGCCCTTTCCAGCTCCCTCAGGATTCTCCAGACCCTTCCCAGCTCCATCCCCTGCCCTTCTCCAGCCAAACCCCTCGGAGCTGCTCTCAAACCCCTGAGGCTGACAGAGCCATGCCCCCCCTGCCCTCCCAGTGCCAGCCCAATGTCCCAGGACCCTTCAGCCCGTCCCCTCCTCTCTGCGCCCCTGCCTAGCCCTCAGCCGCCTGTAGCTCCTCAGCAGAGGGGTGACAGGGGTGGCAGCAGCCAGGACATTCAGGGGATGTCCCAAATGCATCTCAGGTTGGGAGCAGCCCAGCCTGGGGACAACAACTCGGAGTGGCTTTGGCATCACGAAGGATGAAGGAGCTTCAGCAGCACATGGGTACATGAGTAAAATCAGATTGGATTTCAAAAATCCCCTTTTTCCCTCGGAAGACTCTCCCAAGTGTCCTCATCCCCCTGGAATTTGAGCTCCTTCCAGGAGCATTAATCAACGTGGCTTTCATTTGTCACGCCGAGGTCGCTCACCCTCCCGCAGGGTCCCACTTGGCCGGGAGAATTCACTTTATCTGCTGATGTAGGGAGAAAAATATTAATAAAAGCTTGACTTTCAAACCTTGCTCGTGTGAAAGAGCCAGGCTTTTCCATTTCCAGCCGAATTCCTGCCCCGGCCCAGGCCAGGCTCAGTGCCCGGCTCATAAAGGCAGCACAGAGGAAACAATCCATTAAATCTGCTTTACTGCATGAAAGGGGGGATCTGCACTAATCAACAGGCAGCCAGGAAGTCCTGTCCTCCTCAGGGAATTGTTTCAGGAAAAGTGAGTTATAATCCAGGATGCACTCATGGAAAAAATGAGATGGAGCTTGGGAGGGCTGATACAGAGTCCATAACCCAACTGGAGTTTGGGAGGGCACAGAGTCCATAACCCAACTGGAGTTTGGGAGGGCACAGAGTCCATATCCCAACTGGAGTTTGGGAGGGATATCACAGAGTCCATATCCCAACTGGAGTTTGGGAGGGCTGGCACAGAGTCCATAACCCATCCAATTTTAGGAGCCACTGCAGGGGCTGGCACTGGGTGGTCTTCAAGGTCCCTCACAATCCAAACCATCCTGAAATGCTGGAAAGGATTTCCTTACCTGGCACAGGACAAATCCTTCCTTGTGTCCTCCTCTCCAAAGCCTCCCCATTGTGCTCTCCAGTGGCAAATGGGCCAGCAGAGATCCTGGCAAAGGCCACCAGCAGCCACCACTGGACAGGCCAGCTCCAGGCAGAGGGACAGCAGCAGGGACTGAAGAGTGTGGGGAACTCCCTTTTCCGAGGAAATTGGGCACTTGAGCTGTGTTATCACATCGTCACTGCAATGGAAATCCTTCCAGATACCCTCAACAGGAGAATGCACCCCAAACACCCACCTGAGCCCCTGCAGTGCCTGATGGCAGAGGGGCTCTCCAAAGGAGAGACTCCAAAAACAAACAGAAACATCCGAAACATCCAAAAACATCCAGAAACATCAAAAAACATGCAAAAACATCCAAAAACATCCAAACCAAGTGGAGAGGGGCTCTCCAAAGGAGGGACTCCCAAATAATCCAAAAACATCCAAACCAAGTGGAGAGAGGCTCTCCAAAGAAGGGATGCCAAAAACATCCAGAAACATCCAAAAACATCTAAAAACATCCAAACCAAGTGGAGAGAGGCTCTCCAAAGAAGGGACGCCAAAAACATCCAGAAACATCCAAAAACATCCAAAAATATCCAAACCAAGTGGAGAGGGGCTCTCCAAAGGAGGAACTCCAAACACAGCCCGAGGACTGCCCACGATAGAGAAAGGATCAGGACTGATTCCCTCAGGATGGAATTTACAGCATGAAAGCAAGAACAAGTGGAAATGGTCAGAAAGGAGAAAATGAGGGGAAATGGCCAGAAAGGAAGAACGAGGAGAAATGGCCAGAAAGGAGAAAATGAGAATATGGGAAAACAAAGATTCCAAAGCAAAAGATGGATTTTTATACCTCTATTTCCTTTCTCTGCCTTGTCCAGCTCACCCATGAGCTTTCCCAGCTCAGCCCAGGCTGTGCCACCCATCCATCCAGCACAGCAATCCCGGGGGTGATGCTGATCAAAGGAGAGTTGTGAATAACTGCAAACACCCATCTGCTCCCAGAACATTTCAACAGCCCCAGTGCTGCCCTCATTACTGTGCAGAGGAATTTACTCAGCATTTACCACTGCTATTCCACCCAGCATTTACCACTGCTGTTCCAGAGGGATTTACCCAGCATTTACCACTGCTATTCCAGAGGAATTTACTCAGCATTTACCACTGCTATTCCAGAGGGATTTACTCAGCATTTACCACTGCTATTCCAGAGGGATTTACCCACATTTACCCTCAAAGCCTTCGTGCACCATGGGCTCAGGAGGGATGACTCCTCTGCAATCAGCACAAGCACAATTTCCTGAGGTTTTGGAATATCAAACATGCTGGGAGCAGTGACCCCAAATGTCAACAGGCTCCTTCCCCCGTTATAAACACGGGATCTCTGCATCAAAGGGGTTGAGTCCACCTGAGACAGAACAGCCTTGGAATGGGGGGAGCCCATCCAGGAAGGGAAAATCAGGGAGGGAGGGAGGGATGGGAACACCCTCACCACAGCCTGGAGAAATTCCACCACCCCAAGGGTGCCCAGCCCTGGAGTCCCCAATCCCAGAGGGATCCCAAAGCCCTGTGCATGTGGCACTTGGGGACACGGGGCAGGGGTGGCCTGGGCAGTGCTTGGGGAACATTGCACTCCATCTCAGAGGGATTTAGGAACAGCAAGGCCCTCAAACTCCCCTCATTTCCCATCATTGAAAGCTTAAAAGCACAAATAAGCAGCTGAGTGGCCTTGAACGAGCTCCAAATGAGGCAGGATCTCACAAGGGCTCCAAAATCCCCATTTCTTGTTCCAGAGAATGAATCTGTCCCTTTGTGCATCAGGGAATCCATGGCAGAGCTCAGTTTTGCACCTCAGGAACACACAGAGCTCATTCCAGCCCCAGAACAAAACCCCAAAGGCAAAGCAGCAACTCCTGTCCCAACTGATCCCAAGGACAGGGCAAGGAAGGAGCAAATCCCAGTTTAAGGCCAGGCTGGACTGGGCAGGGAAGCAGCAAATCCCAGTTTCAGGTCAGGCTGGACTGGGCAGGGAAGGAGCAAATCCCAGTTTCAGGTCAGACTGGACAGGGCAGGGAAGGAGCAAATCCCAGTTTAAGGCCAGGCTGGACAGGGCAGGGAAGCAGCAAATCCCAGTTTAAGGCCAGGCTGGACTGGGCAGGGGCTCCAGGCTGATTCAGTGCTCAACAGGCACAGTTGGATTTTGGGGAGGTCAGAGGAGAAAAGCCAAACTCAGGTGATCCATCCCAGCCATGGGCTCCTGTGGTATTTCCAATCTGCACTTTAACTTCAGATTTCTGAGAGCAGACTGGATCAGAGAATCCTGGAATGGTTTGGGTGGGAAGGGACCTTAAATCCCAGCCAGTGCCACCCCTGCCATGGCAGTGTCACCTCCCACTGTCCCCAATGTCCAACCTCTCCTGGTCCCTACACAAACACAGCTGCCACAGTTACCACAACTCAGGGGTTTTATTAAAGGGGGTTTCAGTACAAAACATAATGAGTCAACTTTCTACATTGAGACAGGAATTAAAAAAATAAAAAATCCTTGTTAAAACCTATTGAAAATAAATATATAAAACTGCTATTCCAATCAGGGAGTTATAAATATATTCTGAACCAAGTTTTTCCAGGCTCTGTTTCCTCTGGAAGTGCACAACACCGCTATAAAATCCCAGGTATTTATTTAAAACCCTGCTGTTCCCCCCAGATCATTGATCCCTGCCCAGGGCAGGATTAATTAGCACAAAAATGACCCAAGAGCACGGTTTGAGCTGCAGGAGCCTTTAGTGCACTGCCCCTGTGCCATCCTGGACACCTTCCCATCACTGCCAGGACACCTTCTTCCCCAGGACACGGTTGGTGATTTTCTGAGGGAAAAACACAGCAGGCACACACATCAGTTCCAGTGTTTGGAAATTAAAAATGCTGAGCATCAATTCTCTGAACAGAGCACGATGGAATCCCAGCCTGGTTTGGGTGGGGAGGGACCTTCCAGCCCCTCCAGTGCCACTCCATCCATGGCAGGGACACTTCCACTGTGCCAGCCCTGTCCAACCTGTTCTAGCCATCAAATAAAACAAATCAAACAAATCAAACACCACAAAATGGGAATTCACTCCTTGCAGACAGCTCAAGCAGCCCAGCAGTTGCTCACTGAGAACAGCAGGATTTCCCTGTGCTGGAATGGGTGGGAATGGTCAGGAACAGGACAGAGAATACCTTGGAATTGGCTGAGACTGTTCCCTCGAGCAGGACCCTGCCATCCCTCCACTACCACAAACAATGGAATAAATCAGGAATAAATTGGGACTAAACCAGGAAAAATTGGGAATAAACCAGGAATAAATCAGGAATAAACCGGGTATAAATCAGGAATAAATTGGGAATAAAGCAGGAACAAACCGGAAATAAACTGCGAATAAACTTGGAATAAATCGGGAATAAATTTGGAATAAATTGAGAATAAACTGCGACTAAGCCGGGAATAAACTAGGAATAAACTGGGAATAAATTTGGAATAAATTGGGAAAAAACCGGGAATAAATCAAGAATACACTGGGAATAAACCAGGAATAAACCAGAAATAAATTGGGAATAAACTGGGAATAAACTGGGAATAAATCAGGAATAAACTGGGAATAAATTGGGAATACATTGGGAATAAACCGGGAATACATTGGAAATAAACTGGGAATAAACGAAGACTAAATCAGGAAAAAATCAGGAATAAACTGGAAATAAATTGGGAATAAACCAGGACTCGCTGGCAGTGGGGGGGATGAGCCACGACTGGAGGGGTGCAGAGAGAAGTGGGGACAATCCTGAGACTGAAACAAAGTCCTTTGCAAACTCTTCCCAAAATGAGCTGAAAATCCCTGGTGATGGATTTTAAAGACACAAAAGCAAGCACTCGGTGTGTGAGCCCCTGGAGCTCTTTAGGGTCCCTGGCACCCCAGAGCAGGGTGGGATTCCAGAACATTCCCCTCTCAGCCCCGCAGTGCCTTTGCCAGCCCCAAACCCCGCTCCAAACCCTTTGGGGCAGTGACACCTTGTGGTCCCTGTGTGCTCGGGCTGTGTCCCAATCCCACAGCAAACCAGGGCTCCTCAGGGCTGGAATGGGGCTCTCTTTGCAGGGACAGAGGGGAGTTATCAATTAACTAACTGTTATCAATGAACCGTTATCAATGAACTGTTATCAATGAACCGTTATCAATGAACTGTTATCAATGAACCGTTATCAATTAACTGTTATCAATGAACTGTTATCAATGAACTGTTATCAATGAACTGTTATCGATTAAATGTTATCAATGAACTGTTATCAATGAACTGTTATCGATTAAATGTTATCAATGAACTGTTATCAATGAACTGTTATCGATTAAATGTTATCAATGAACTGTTATCGATTAACTGTTATCATCGAAGTTATCGTTAACTGTATCAATGAACTGTTATCGATTAACTGTTATCGATTAACTGTTATCGATTAACTGTTATCGATTAACTGTTATCGATTAACTGTTATCGATTAACTGTTATCGATTAACTGTTATCAATTATCTGTCATCAATGAACTGTCATCACTGTTATCGATTAACTGTCATCAATAACTGTCATCAATAAATATTATCGATTAACTGTCATCAATTAACTGTTATCGATTAACTGTCATCAATAACTGTCATCAATTAACTGTTATCAATAACTGTCATCAATTAACTGTTATAAATTAACTGTCATCAATGAACTGTTATCAATTAACTGTCATCAATGACTGTTATCAATAACTGTCATCAATTAACTGTTATTAATTAACTGTTATCAATGAACTGTTTTCAATTAACCGTCATCAATAACTGTCATCGATTAACTGTCATCAATAACTGTTATCAATTAACTGTTACAATTAACTGTTATCAATAAACTGTCATCAATAACTGTCATCGATTAACTGTTATCAATAACTATCATCAATAACTGTCATCAATTAAATGCTGCTCCCTTTGAGGAGTCTCCTCCCAATTGACCAAAATCACGAACTCAATCTGATGGCAAAGCCTCAGTAGGGGAAGGAATTTATATCTGATAAACCCAGAAATCCATTTCCAGCTGACTGGGGCTGGAAGGGTTGGGATTGCTGCTGCCATGGGATCGGGATCTGTTCCTTCTGTGAAGTGTTCCCAATTCCAGGGCACTGCCCATGCCCTGCTCTGCCTGGCATGATTTCATGCTCTATTTGAAATTAAAAGTTCCAAAGCAAAGGGATGCTGGGCCAGAACATCAGCCAGATCCACGTGCACCCTGTGACAAAAATAACTTTGATATCTTAACAAGGAGAACTATTCAACACTTCCACAAACAGAATGTCTGAGCACCCCAGCCCAGGGGTTTTTATGGTTCCAGTTCTAAGTGGGCCCATGCTGTTTTCCCCTCAGGATCATCCTCACTCAGTGCCAACAAAACTTCTCATTATTCTCTTTTCCCCTCATTGTTCTGCCCCACAGTGTCCCGTGAATACCCTGAAAGCAGCCCTGAGAGCCCTGCACTTCCAGGGACAGTCACACCCGTGCTTTACAAAAGGCAGGCAAATTTTGTTCACAGATATTCAACAGTTTGGGGTCTTATTCTGAGTCAGATAAACTCGGCTGCATCTCATCCCTAAGCCTGGGCACAGGAATTGTCCATCCATGGACAAGGGATCCTTGTTGCAGCCCCAGGCCAGGCTGGACATTGGGGTGGGAGCAGCCTGGGACAGTGGGAGGTGTCCCTATGGATGGGGTGGGATGGGAATGGGATGGGATGGGATTTAAGGACCTTTCCAAACCAACCCATTCATTCATTCATTGCCTCCTTTCCCAAATTTCAATCACCCTCTGTGAGCCCTCAGGCCCTGGGGAAGGGTCTGGAGCCCCAGGAGTCACCAAGGAGCTGGAAAGGGGCTCAACCTGGAGCAAAGGGCCCTTAAACCCACAGCCCCAGCACCTCCTGAGTGGAGCTCCTGGAGCAGCTCCTGCCTTCCCCAAAACTGTCTCATTTCTGGAGCCATTCCACAAAATCTGGGGTTCATTTTTCAGGCACCATGAGCCTCACTCAGAACTGCTGCTCTCATCCCATTGTCACCCAACCCTTCCCTGATTTACAGCTCCTCTCTGCAGCTTCCCTGCCTCAGCAAGGAGAACCAAAGCACTGCAATTATTTATTATTTATTATTAATTTACTGCCATCAATCATCACTCTCTTCCAACCAACCCCAAATTTATACACCAAAGTCCTGATCCCGTTCCCTCCCTGCTTCCAGCTGACTCTGCCACTCCAAATCAGCAACTGCCACAATTCATCAATTCCTCAAACTTCACTGTACCAGCACCAGCCAGGGAAAAAAAAATGTCCTGAAAATACCCTGCACAAGTGTAGCGACCAATTCAGGTCTTTCTAGTGGTAAATTCCCCAAATCATTGCAGGAAGATGTTTGGGATAATTCAAGTCCTGACTTTTGAAATCCAGTTACTGCTGTTCCCAATAAATAACTGTTATTAACAAATATTAACAAATATTAACAAATATTAACAAATATAGCAAGTAAGGCTGCTGTTCCAGCTCTGGAATACTCCAGGAAAGGAGCTGTTCCAGCCAGGAGTTGTAATACTGGAACTGAAATGCAAGTTTAAGATGCAGGGATCAAAAAAAGAGCAGTTTTGATGTTCCTGTGCTCAGGGAAGTGGCTCATCCCACCCCTCCCCAGAAAGGGGGTCCTGGCTGTGATTCCCAGAGAAAATTGGGGGTCCCAGGGCAGGAAGGGCACTCACAGTTTTGTAAAGCTGAGCCCTCAGGCGGTTGGAGCCATATTCCAGCTTCCTCTGCTCTTCCTCCCGCTTCTTCCTCACCTCGGGGAGCTGCTCGTAGATCCTGCAGGGGGAGAGAAGGCACAAATTGGGATTTGGAACTGCCTGATACTAAAAAAATACCCTGGGGACCCTGGCAGGGTACAACACATCCAGGGGTTTGTTTCATACACTGCATTCCAGGAGATATTTTGTGCAATCACACATCCAGGGGTTTGTTTCATAGGCTATATTAGAGGAGGTATTTTGTGCAATCACACATCCAGGGGTTTGTTTCACAGACTGTACAAAATATCTCCTGGGATGTACAACCACACATCCAGGGGTTTGTTTCATACACTGTGCATCCCAGGAGATATTTTGATCAATCACACATCCAGGGGTTTGTTTCATACACAGTGCAATGCCGCAGGAATAAATTATTTGGTGGTTTGTAAAACAATCATTTTACAGTGCTTGATTCTTTGTAGGATTGGACAAAGTAAGCTCTGAGGCGAGAACCTCCTGTCCATCCGTCCGATCATCAAGAAGCAGGAGGTAATGCCCAGGCGGGACAACATGGATCAAGGTAGGGCGAATCACGATCAGGCACGTCTAACGGTGTCAGACCTATTGGGGGGATAATTCCTAGTGCTTGACAAGTCAGAAGGTCAGGCTCAATCACACTCAGAGCAGGGCTGTTAATGTTATGTACCCACAGGCTGGATCAGGAGGGGCTCTATCCTCAAGCAGCAGGGCCTCTAATTCCCGGAGGCTGAATCAGGCTCATCTCGGGGAAGTAAGACGAGGGTAATTCCAGGTCTGGTACTCATAGGCTCATAACTGCGATGAGTGGAGAGTAAATCTTCGCGGACAGCATGGATCGAGAGCTAGCGGAGCAAAGAATACCAACTCAGATTGAAAATGGCAGAGACAGAGCAATGGAAACCCGAGTACAGATCCTGTGACATGATATTACCACCAGGGGTTCAGGCTCTGCCATCTCTGAGTCCTGGCCCAGCCCTCCCATCCCATTCACAACAAAATTCAGTTGCAAATAATTCCTATTTTTTTATTGCCTTCTCAGTGCCCTCTGCGCACAGGAATCACAAGGGTAAATGCACTGTAAGTGGTTTCTGAGTCAATTCTTGGAAGAGAGAAACTGCAACTTTGAGCGTGATCCTGAGTACTCATCATTGAGAATATTAACAACGGTAGTGTATAGAAAGATCTGGCGTAGCGACATACAGAGAAGTGGGATTAATGATTTCCTTACATTTGGTTCCACGATCACAACCATACAAGTAATGTTAGAGCCTATTAGTCTATGTTCACATAAGGTGAAGATCTGCATTAATACATGGCATAGGAACACCACAAAGCCTTCATTTCCTGGTTTGGCGTTGGCGAGAGATTGATCTGCTATCCCTGCCATGCAAACACAGCACCTCTTAGACCACCGACACATATTGAAGCATCTATACTATCTAACATAAACACTCGCGAGTATGCTCTCAGTTAGGTCCCTCAACTCTTGTATCTAAAGAGTCGGCTATGCATGGTCAATTATTCTGCGTCCATCTAGTTCAACTTATTATCTCGCCAGTCCGTGCTGCAACCAAGATAGGCCCACTGAATGTGTCCCTGCGCCAGAGCAGTGAGAGTTACTATCCTTGCGCTTTATACCACTCCACATGCTAGTGGACTGCAGCAACGCATCATTATTGACATGAGAGTCTAGAGATTGACTATCTTCATCTTGAGAGCGAAGAACAGGCACAGAAAGAGTACCGAAGAGAATAGCTTTAGTAACGAGAAATTACCTTCTTATCCAAAGAGTACTCTTGATTGTTTTCTTCATAGAATTTCCATGCCAAATTTCAGGAACGCAAGTCTTCAATGACACTCCTCGGAACAATAGCCAACAAGAATCCGACGCAATCCCACACATTGCAGTAAAACCTTTCTATATCTGCACCTTCGAGAAAATTTGAAAGGTGGCCTAGCATCTTCTCAGTATCTAGCTCAGCCCTTGCATCGTGTGAAAGGCTCAGACACCAGACGCAAGCAAGATGAACTGCCTTTCAAAGACTGCTCATTATGAGGCACCTATTCCCTCCCCAGGACACTGATCCACCTGAAACAGAATTCCCTGCAAATTTTACTTTTAGATCTTGCATCATTTCCATGCCATCATCAGCTGGGGACAAGGCTAATCCATGGTTCTTATAACAAAACATATGATAAGGTGTTATGTCGCTTGCATATCGTGTGAGAAAGACCCTAAAGGGAAAAATGAAGAAGCGAAACGACGACGGAGCCAGATCTTGTACACACGGTCATAGTCGTCTCGTCTTAGATTATCCATAGATCAATGAGCGAGTGCGCAACATTCCATCAGAGTAACAGTGGACGTCGGCGTAATAGATAAGTTCTGTCTAGAGACTCAGAGGTCAAGTCTTCTCAAGTTATATCAATACAGATATGCTCCGAATGTATATCTAGATACATACTAAATAGCACAGGGCACTAACTAATGCACCCATGATGACCTCGCGTGATGATAAGGAAGGCAAGCCGCCTGAAGTATAAACCAGGTCAACACATACCCATCCTATCAAGTCCTCAATCTCGGTCGCAAGAATGCATCATTGACAGGAAGGTCTCACCACACCCAGCATTGCCGTCTGCGCGCGTTTGGATTTAGCCGCTGAGCTCGATCAAGCCTGACATAAAACAGGGAACTGAGCTTGTGAATCAGACCCAAAGTCTCACTGTCTGTCACTGCTAGTACACATGCACTCCTTTCCCCGGGCGCCTGAGCTATGCGTCTAGCACTGCTGACCCTCCTCGCCCATATATAGCAGGTTCATGTTGTGAAAGCCTAAACCTCGATGCTTTTATGGACATTTATATGCTAGCAGTTACCAAGGTCCCTCTTGGCGATGATTTCCAGCACAACAAACTCCCTAGTGTATTCTCCTACATCTTGTCCTCCAACTAGGCTTGTGTAAATTCCTTGGGTTATTTTTGGGGTACTAATTAGCTGTGCAGTAGAAATCATATTATACAACTGGTAATGAGCAAAATCTCAGACATACTGATACACCAACCAAACCTTGGAAAAATTGTATTAGCTCAGACTCGATACTCCCTTATGTCGCATTTAATTTTTTTTCCTGAGAAAGAAAAAAGCCCTACATAGAGAGCTCTTCTGCAAACCGAAATGAGATTCAATTGACAACAGCATGTCAGTTGTGTTCTCGACAGTCTAAGTGAGCAAAGACTAGTTAGCTCATGCACCAGCATCCGCATCCATGCGAATCTCACTCATCACCGGCGCGGCGTCTCCGTCAGTGGTGCACAGACTGAGAAGGAATCTGCAGAATAGACGATCTGCCTGTGGAAGAACCGCTGAAATGTTTCAGGCTCAGCCGTGTGGTCACACAAGAAATCCGAGCGGGAGATGAAATCGGGACGATGCAGGGCCAGAGCCTCCTGGGGACACACAGAACACCCAAAGTGGCCCTGTGAGAGGACCCAAAACAGCCACCAAGAGCCCAGAACATGGAACAGATCCCATTGGAACCAGCAACCCCAGAACATGGAACAGATCCCATTGGAACCAGCAACCCCAGAACATGGAACAGATCCCATTGGAACCAGCAACCCCAGAACATGGAACAGATCCCATTGGAACCAGCAACCCCAGAACATGGAACAGATCCCATTGGAACCAGCAATCACCCAGAACATGGAACAGATCCCATTGGACACCCGATAACGCAGACAGAACCAGCACGAGAACATGGAACAGATCCCATTGGAACCAGCAACCCCAGAACATGGAACAGATCCCATTGGAACCAGCAACCCCAGAACACGGAACAGATCCCATCATAACCAGCAACCCCAGAACATGGAACAGATCCCATGGCGTACCACAGAACAGATCCAACCCACCCAGAACATGGAACAGATCCCATTGAGACCAGCCCCAGCATGGACATCCATGGAACCAGAACCAGACATGGAACAGATCCCATTGGAACCAGCAATCCCAGAACATGGAAAGCAGATTTCCCATCATGAACCAGCAACCCCAGAACATGGAACAGATCCCATTGTAACCCTGGGTGTAACATAAAATCCCCCTAATGCCGGGTGGGTGCTCAGAGACCTGGTTTAACAGCCAGGAAATCAACTGGGCAGAAAGGAAAAAAGCTAAAATAATAATAAATAAAAACAAAAGCTTATTTTAGTCTCATAGTGTGTACATCTCAGCATTATTTCTGCTGGAAACCAGCATGGTGTGGTGTTAGGTTCATTCCCTCTGGCTCCTGAAGCCAAATGATTTAACCCCTAAAATATCAGAGCACGTCAAATATTGGGGAAATGTAGTGCTGCTGCTCCTCCCAGTTCTTCTCTCGCAGAGGTTCCCTCCAGGGTTTGCTGCTGCTCCACGGCTCAAACCAGGATGGCCCAGGGCCACCAGTGCCACTGGATTGGTTTTCTTTCCTCGATTCACATTTCAAATCCTCTGCCTGGACAAGCCACGGAGCCCCTGCTAAAAGAGCACGGGAGAGAAAGAAGATTTGGAGACAATTCCTGTGAATTTGTTCATCCCAATCCAAAACCAGCAAGTCTTTATCAAACATCGCTTGGGGAAAGCACGGAATTGTTTTGTTTCCAGCTTTCTCTGTAAATAATTTTTTTTTTCTGGAAATAAACAATTATTTACCAGCAATCACACATTTTAAGGAACCTCTCTGTTGGCCTAAGCCCTGTGGCTCTTTGTCCATATTTTAGGAGATCAAATGATTTCCATCTCCCAAATGTTAAATGTGTCTCCAGGAACTCAGTTACTCACAGTTTACACACACAGGGATGTGAATACATCAGCTGGGATTCTGAGCAGATATTCTGAATTTTCTAAATTAAACCCTTATGAGAGAGAATGATCAGTGCCCACAACAACAACAGTGATGAGTAAGGGAAATATTTTTAAACATTTAATTGTGACGTTGTGAAGAGCGGCAGGAATTTAGGAGAGACAAAAAAAAAGAAATACAAACGTCAGGAGACTCCACTAGCAGCCTAAAAATGCAACTCTCCAAAACAGAGTTGACTTCTTCACAATTTTCACTCAAGTACTCTGGCAAAATCTTCTGGGAAGAGACATTAAGGACAAGTTGGTGACCAGTACCGAGGTTAAACACTTTGTATTTTGGAAATTCATGTTAAATATGTGCACAAATCCCAACTCACCTTGTCTGCTCCTCCCCCATAACTGCAATTCCTGCATGGAGCAGCCCCAGTGGAAATGGCAGCACAGCACAGCTCTGAAGGCACTGAGCTGAAATGTGTCACTGACCAGGGGCAGCGGTGACAATGGCACTGCCAGAGCTGTCCCCAGTGCTGCTGACAGCCCTGTGGGTGCTGATCTTGTGACAGTGGCACTGCCAGAGCTGTCCCCAGTGCTGTGACAGCCCTGTGGGTGCTGACCTTGTGACAATGGCACTGCCAGAGCTGTCCCCAGTGCTGTGACAGCCCTGTGGGTGCTGACCTTGTGACAGTGGCACTGCCAGAGCTGTCCCCAGCCCTGTGGGTGCTGATCTTGTGACAGTGGCAGTGCCAGAGCAGTGTCCCCAGCCCTGTGTGTGTCCCCAGCCCTGTGTGTGCTGACCTTGTGACAATGGCAGTGCCAGAGCAGTGTCCCCAGCCCTGCTGACAGCCCTGTGTGTGCTGACCTTGCTGCACCAGTCTGTTCCTCCTGGTGCCCCTGTCCAGTGCCCCCGTGCCCAGCTGACCCCGCTGCTGGTGCCAGGCCCAGGCTGGCGCTGCCCGTCCCGCGGTGCCCGGGGGCTCTGGGAGCTGCTGGCTGCACCTTGGCGTGGGGAATGTCACCCCAACATCCCGGGTGTTCCTCCTGGTGCCACTGCTGACGATCTCCAGGTGTCCTGGAAGGGAAAAGGAAGCGGGGACAGCTCGTTCCACATGTGGCAGGGCACAGAATGGCCCTCACTGCAGTCACATCGCTCTCTGCACCCACCTGAAAAAGCCAAAATCTGACAACCCCACTTCCCCAAATCAAGGAGAGCTTCCAGTGACTCGGGATTGCTACTACAGGATAATCTGAGTAAAACCAAAGTGGTGAAAAACAAATACCCCAAGCAAAATCTGCATTTATATAGGGGCAGACATTAAACTTGAATTAACTCTGCCCTACGAAAATCCTTCCCCGATTCAATCCACTTCCACACAAGCATAAAAAATAATAAAACAAAAACAAACAAAACAAATAAATAAATAATATAATTAATAAAATAATAAAATATAATATATAAATAAATGAATTGCAGATCTGATGAATAAACCAAAGGCATTACTCAATGTGATGATGGGGAGTTGGCGTGGAAATGAAAGCAGCACAGAAACTGCTAATCTGCCACCAAAAAAAAAAAAAATAAAACCTAAGTGCAGAACTGCAAACCGGGGCCAGGAGCAGCTCGGGACTGAAATAGAACTGAACACCCGAAATACTCGCAGGAAGAACACGAACACTGCAGTTGCCTTCTGAAATAGCATATGCCCACAAAATCCATTCTGGGAGGAACAGATGCCTCGGGGGAAAAACAATGGATAAAAACAGGCAGTTCACCTTTGCTGCTGTAATGGATCAGAAGCTGAGTGAATAAATGTCCAAGTGAGGAAGTTGGTTATTAAAACAGCCCGAGAAGGGCAATTAAACAGCTCATGTTCATCACACAGATCTTCCCTCTCTGAAAGCACTTGCAGTGAATGGGAGAGCACAGATCCATCACCAGAAACACCAGAGAATGGGCTCCAAGGCCAGGAAAGGCAGAAGGAAATGCAGGAATTCTGGAATTCAGGACTCACCTGCCTGGATGCCCTTGTTCAGCATCCGTGTCCGTCTCTTGGTGCTCAGAGCAGCACTGGGGCCCCAGGAGCTGCTGCTGGAATCCGAGGAGAAGGGGATGGTGTGCTGGGAAAACAGGCAAGAGAACAGAAACTCCTGAAATTCCAACAAAATGAGCAGAAAACAGGTTTAAAACAGAAAAAAAAGTCATTGCTTTTTTCCTTATTGCACCTTGATTCCACTGATAGCAGTGTTGGTCCCAGGCTGATCTGTCTCATTGCTGTCTCACACAAAAACCAACCCAGGGCACCTCCTGCAGCCCAATTAATGAATTAATTCATTAACCATGGTAATTGTGTAGGGAAGAGCTCACTGGGATCAGATTCTGGCCAGCACTGGGCATTCTCCAACTCATTTGGGATCGTTCAGCTGAAGGGAGAGCTCAGAATCCCTTCCAGGGGCTAAAGGGGTTTAGGAGAGCTGGAGAGGGAATGGGAGTAAATGAATGTGAGTAAATGAACCTGTGAGTAAATAAATGTCAATAAATGAACCTGTGAGTAAATGAATGTGAGTAAAATAAACTTGTGAGTAAATGAATGCCAATAAATGAACCTGTGAGTAAATGAGTGTGAGTAAATGAACCTGTCAGTAAATGAACCTGTGAGAACCCCCCAGCAGCAGCCAGGATGGAAATGCAGAGGTCTCTTCATTCCCTTTTCTTTGAGTTCTATCATCCCTCAATAGAATTTCAGTTCAATACTAAAAGGAGCCAATTCTGACTCTCATAAACTTGTTTTTTTTTAATTTAATTTCCTCTCCAGATCCCAGCTCCAGGCACTGCACAGATGTACGGATATGGATTCCTTACAGATAATAGCACATGAGAATATCTGAATTGGGAATGTGTGAATTGGAATATGTGCTCAGCAGAAATGTGTAAACTCAGGGAGAACAGCCCCAAAATATCTCCTTGATGTGCACGTGCATCCCAGCTCTGAGCAGCCTCCAATCCAGGAATATTCCTGCTTGGATCACAATATTCCCTGTTTGCCAAGGGCTGCAGCAGCTCCCAGAGGGACAGGAACCAGGAGGGGGAAAAACCTCCCAGGATGGCTCTGGGAGCCAGAAATTAAATCAACTTAAATAAATAAACTTAAATAAACTTAAATAAACTGAGAGCAAGGTGTGTGGAAGCAGAGCTGACAGTAGGGCTGTTGGAAAGCTCAGCTCCAAAATACAGCACTCCTGCTCGGGGTGAAGATCTGCCCCTGAGCTGCAGACAATTGCACTAAAAACACAAATAAATCCTGACCTTTCCTCAGCTAAACTGCCCAGAAATGACCCAAACTGGAATTTTAAATTAAATCTGCTATTTAGCCATCCAATTTCCCTCACTCCTTATTTGAGGGGGCTCATGTGGGTTTTTTCAGACAGTCCATCCGTCCAAGATGGATTTTTTAAAAGAATATTTCATCAGCAGTTAATAAAAATGAGTTTCTAAAGCCATGGGGGTTCAGTGAGCCTTTACTAGATTGATTTTCCTAAGCATTAATTCCATTTGTCATCTCACAGGTGATTTTAACAGGTAAAAAAAACACATTTGAGTTTAAAGTTTAAATAGACCCTGAAAGATTAATGTTGTGAATGGAATATGGAATAAAATCATTTTAAGTTCTACAAGCATGCTGGAAATGCTGGATCCTAATGCCAGTGTTCTGATCAATAGTCCTGATGTTGAAAAGTTCAGGGCACTTTTATTTTACCTTTAAGTAAATGCTATAAATAAAAATATCAAATGAGGTATTTTTAAGCCATTCTTCACCTTCAAAGAGATTGCTTCTCCCTCGGATTATTTAGCTATTTTCATTATTTTTCAATATTTCATAATTCATTGGCTTGACACAGACTTGGAGTGATTTGTATAAAATAAAGGAGCTAATTTCAATTCAAT
This sequence comes from Malurus cyaneus samueli, assembly GCA_009741485.1. Lineage (NCBI taxonomy): Eukaryota > Metazoa > Chordata > Aves > Passeriformes > Maluridae > Malurus > Malurus cyaneus. The sequence continues at coordinate 45,316 of VKON01004058.1, forward strand.
GTTAGTAATGATGCCAATTCTGCTTTTCTGGAAATCACAAAAATGAAAGAAATAGTTCAGTATTTCTCACTCGTTCTGTACTTTGCAGCATTCCTGTGTATTACAGAACACCCAAACTCTGTGATTCCTTACTAAATCCACCAAACCCAGGCTAAATCCCTTTTTAAAACCATTCTCCTTTCTCCTGCAAAGGGCAACACCAAATTCACCTGAGGGAATTATTCCTTCCCCTTCCCAACAGCTCTGCTGCAGTCTCACCTGAATTCTCAGCTCTTTAGGGAAGTGCCAAATACAGAAATTGAAAAAGTTCACAGGCAGCCAGACAAAACAATCCCTCCATTTACACTGCCAACAGTGGGAAAATTCCAACAATAATTGTATTTATCCCATTCTGGGATAGTGGGGCAGGAATTGCTCAATCCCCAAGCTCAGCTCAGCTGAGCCTGCAGTACCCAGAGCAGAACAGGACTGGTTCAAGGGAAGGAAAGCCAAGGAAACAGAGCCCAGCCCAGGGTTTAGCACCTTCAGATGCTGCCCTGGCTGCTGGAGGGGCACAGCTTGGTTGGGGCTGTGGGGAGGGAAGGCAGAGCCCTCCCCTATAAACAACATCCCCTGGGCTTGGGGGAATTCTGAAACAGCAGGGACTGTGCAACAATGGGGATCCCAAATAAAACTGTGCAACAATGGGGATCCCAAATAAAACTGTGCAGCAGTGGGGATCCCAAACAACAGGGACTGTGCAGCAGTGGGAACACCCAAACAACAGGGACTGTGCAGCAATGGGGATCCCAAAAAACAGGGATGTGAGCAGTGGGAACACCCAAAAACAGGGACCGTGACCAATGGCGATCCAAACACAGGCGACTGTGTAACAGCAGTGGGGATCCCAAACAACAGGGACTGTGCAACACTGAGAAAGGTCCTGTGGGGATCATCCTAAGCTGCCTTTGGGGCTCAGTGTCCAGACACTTGGGGGTCAGGGACATACATGGGGGCAGGGACAGACACTTGGGGGTCTCAGGGACAGACATGGGGGTCAGGGACGCACTTGGGGTCAGTCACACATATGGGGGTCAGTGCCAGATATTTGGGGTCAGGGACACACTGGGGGTAAGTCCCATGGGGGTCAGTGCCGACTACTTGGGGTCCAGGGACAGACATTTGGGAGTCAGGGACAGACATTTGGGGGTCAGTGCCAGACATTTGGGGGTCAGGTACACACATCTGTGGCTCCTGCCTCTTCCTGGGTCTCTCAGCATCCTCAGCTCTGCTGCTCTCCTGATCCCATTTCTCCAGGTCCTGTTTCTCCCAGTCCCATTTCTCCTGTTCCCATCTCTCCCATTCCCATCTCACCTGTTCCAGTTTCTCCTGTTCCCATCTCTCGTGCTCCCACTGGCTCCTCTGGTGGCCGATGGCTCGGTAGAGCTGTGCCAGTCTGGGTGCCAGCTTTGGGGCCATGCTGACGGTGTGCTGCCCGAATGCCCGCAGCAGCCGGGCAGTGTCGATGCTGGACAGGGAGGCACTGCCCTCGGAGCCAGGGGGTGTCCCCAGAGGTGTCCCCAGCAGTGTCCCCGTGTCCCAGCCTGAGGTGCTGCAGGAGCTGCAGCTGCTGCCATCCCCGCTCAGTGCCGTGTCCCACGAGGTGTCACTGGGCTCCCCGGGGTGCTGCTGCTCCTCCCCAGCTCCGTGGGTGTGCTGTGCCATCTCCTGGCCCGTCCTGCTGTCCGGGAGCTGCTCTGGGCTGCTCTGCCCATGGCTCACCCATGGTGTCTCTCCCTCTGGTGCTCCTTTCAGCTCCACACTGCCCTGGCCATGGCTCAGCCGGGCTCTCTGTCCCTCTGGTGCTCCTTTCAGCTCCACACTGCTCTGGCCATGGCTCAGACGTGCTCTATGTCCCTCTGTTGCTCCTTTCAGCTCCACGCTGCTCCCATTCCCGGTTTTTGCTGCCATTGCAGGCTCTGCCTGCTCCCTGGGCTGTGTTTCCAGCTCAGGCAGGCTGTGCCCAGCCCATGCTGGTGCCAGGCTGTGTGTGATGGGGTTCTGCAGGAGCCTGGCCAGCCGCTCCAGGCGCTGCACAAGGGACAGCTCCTGGGTACTGCTGCAATCCCGCTGCTGGTGCCTCCTCTGGCGCTCCAAGAACTGCCCCCAGAGCTGGTCCAGGCTGGCCCTGGGGTGGCTCCTGTGCCCTGCTGCCCTCCCCAGGCTCCCATCGAGCTGAGCTGTTTGCTTCTGTGGCACAGGGGGCTCTCCAGCCGCTCCCCAGTGTGGCTCCATGCCCGCTGCTGTGCTCCCAAAGGTGCTCAGATCCTCACTCCTGCTCTCATCGGCCTCTGCTGCCAGGGGCAGGAATTCCCGGTGCCCAGAGCTGCCATGGTGCCACCCTGCAGTGCCCAGGGCATTCCCTGAGCAGGGGGCAGCGTGCCCAGCTCCAGGCCCCTGGCAATGCAGGCTGCAGCTCCCACTGGGCAGGGACAGCCGGGGTGCTCTGGGCATGGGATGGGACCGTTTCACAGACTCAGAACCATCTCTGTGCTCTGCAAGAAAAGAAAACGCTTCAATGTTTGGTTTCTTAGCTTAGAGTGGAAGATTTTCATCCTAAAATTTCCAAAATTCTCATCCAAGGATTAAAAGCAGGATCACCGATCTCATTCGCAAAACGCAATGAACTTGGCAATGAAGTTCGAGCATTATTAAAAGCACATAAATTGTATTTTCTGTCACTTGCAGCAAGGAACCCGAGAGAATATGATATCCAAGTGAACCTGGGGAGGAATTCAATCCCAGCTCAGGAATTGGCCTATCCAGGGTGTTCCAGTTCCTGTCCATTCCCAGGGATGGGGATGCCCTGGCCATCCATGGACCCCACAGCACCAGTGCCAGAACCACTCTCCAAAACACCTTTAGAGTCGTTTCTAATCAAATTTTCAACCCCCAAGTTTTAAAGCGACACAGAGCATGGACAGTGCAGCCAGCCCAGCTCACTGACTCGCAAAGTGCAGGGAATTTTCTTCCCATACAAGGGCAATGTTTATAAACTTGTGTAAGAGGTTTCCTCCACATCCTCCTGACAAATGAGATCAGGCTTGGGAATGCCAGGCAGAACTTTGCTATTCCTGGCTTTTTAGAAAGTTACCAAGAAATGGAAGGAATGTAAACAGGCAAAAAATAAAAATAAGTTTGTATAGAGAAACTTTTTTTTTAAAAAAATACATAACTTGCATAATTTTAAGCTCTAGACAAGCTCTGTGGGTAGAGGTAATCTTTTATTAGATCATCTAAAAATACAGTTGGAGAAGTCAGGGAAGATTTAAGACATGCAACTCTTTCTTCTGAAAGATTCTTTAAAGTTCCAGTTGCACTGGCTGCTTTCACAAAAGAGTCTTTCTCCTTACAGCTCTTTCCTTACCTGGGCCTTTAGACCATCACAGCTATAAAAAAGCATTAGAGGATAATTTGATATTAATGCATTTGTTCCCCTCTCATTTTTATCCAGGTTACTGATGTTGCAGCCTTACATAAGCATTGAAATTTTCTCCTGCAAATCAAAATTGTCTTCCAGAGACACCAAAATCTCTCCATTCCGAGAGGAAAAGCTCGAAAGAAAAAAACCCCACCTGAAGTGAAAAATGAAAAAAATCCCATGAAATCCCTATCAAAGGAGGACTTCCTGAGGAATTTCCATGAGGAATTTCCAGCTGCTGTGACAGAGATGGCAGTGACCCAGCAATTCCCTGGGCCAGGAATGAACCCCTGGGATGTTCATCCATCACTGTCAACACACAGGGAGGGAGGGGCTGGACAGACACAACCCCTGAGGATTCCCTGGGGGTCTGTCCTGGGAGCCACAAAGAGCTTAGCCTGGGCTCAGCCTGAGCTCTGCCCCAGTTCAGTCCCAGCTCAGCCCCAGCCAGCTCCCAGTCAGCCCAGCCTCAGTCCCAGCTAGCCAGCCTTCAGCCCAGCTCACCCCAGCTCAGCCCAGCTCAGCCCAGCTCAGCCCAGCTCAGCCACAGCTCAGTCCCAGCCCCAGCTCAGCCCCACCCAGCTCAGCAGCAGTCAGCTCCAGCCAGCTCAGCCAGCCCAGCTCAGCCCAGCTCAGCCCCAGCTCAGTCCAACTCAAGTCCAGCACCACTCAGCCCAGCTCGTCCCAGCCCAAGTCACCAGCTTCAGTCCCCAGCCCAGCTCAGTCCCCAGCTCAGTCCCAGCTCAGCCCAGCTCAGCCCCAGCTCAGTCCTCAGCCCAGCTCAGTCCCAGCTCAGTCCCAGCCTCAGCCCAGCCACCCCCAGATCCCCAAGCCACCAGCACCCAGCTCAGCTCACCCAGCTCAGCCCAGCTCAGTCCCAGCTCAGCCAGCCCCAGCCAGGTCCCCAGCTCAGCCCCCAGCCTCAGCTCAGCCAAGTTCAGCCCAGCTCAGCCCCAGCTCAGCCCAGCTCGGCCCGAGCCCACGGGGCTGGGAGGGTTCTGGAGCAGCAAATCCCCACCTGCAGCCCGGGCAGGTTCCACCAGGGCACAAACAGGGACAGGGACAGCAGAGGGTCAGGGAACAGCAGGGACACAGATCCCTGATGTGACATCACAGCACAATGGGGTGTCCATGGGCAGAACCAGCCCAGCCTCCGAGAATCCCTGCACTGCCAGGAATTATTGACAATTCCAACAGCCCTGGGCACACTGCAGTGCCAGTGGATACTGATGGGTGAAGATTTCACGGAATTGTGGAATTGTTGGGGTTGGAAAGGACCTCAAAGCCACCCAGTGCCACCCGTGCCATGGCAGGGACACCTCCCACTGTCCCCAGGGTGTTCCCAGCCCCAATTCCAGCCTGGCCTGGGACAATCCCAGGGATGGAGAGCCCACAGTCTGCCTGGGCACCCTGTGCTCCAGCAGCCAGGGAGAGGCAGAAAGACGAGGAAGAAAAAACTCAGTCAAATTTAGCATTTTCTGGCAGACTGTCAGCAGTGTCACAGCAACAGGAACCATGGATCCTAAAGTGTAATTCTTTCGCTCTGACTCCTTTCATGTGTACGAAAAATAATCATGTGTACACAAATAATCACAAAATTAAACCCACATTTGAATTACCTGAAGAATGTTGCAGTGGCAGCCTCTGCTCCTCAGCCCAGGCCAGTCTGTGGATTGCCCCCTGATCCTGGGCAGCTGCAGGGGGGTCACCCCTCGAGCCCAGCACCAGGGCCAGGAGCCCTGGGCAAGAAGGAGCAGCATCCTCTGAACCTGCAGAGAGAGAGGAGCAGTGAGTGGAACAGGGGACAGCACGAGGAGACACAGAAATGCCACCAGGAACCAACAATTATGACCCCTGAGGTGCCCCAGGCCAGGCTGGAACTGGGCTGGGAGCAACTGGGATGGTGGGAGGTGTCCCTGCCATGGATGGGATTGAAGATCCTTCCAGCCAAAGCATTCCAGGATTCCATGAGCACATCCCTGTGTCAATGTTGGAAACCTCAAACTGTCCCCACAGATTTCTCATCCTTGCCAATCCCACCTGGTTACATCCCATGGATTTCCTGCACTCCCTTCCCTCAGCTGCTCCTCCCCAGACAGGAGCCCTGACTGCAGTAGGGACTGTGAAAAACAAAATGCATTTTTCCATCCTGCTGTACACTTTCCTAGAACCTTGTGCTGCCTCATTTGCACATTGAATTTTTATTTATGGCATCATCATTTCTGCAAAACAACAGATTTGTATCCCATTTGTTTCTCTCATTTTGGACACGTTTCCCCAGATAAACCTGAAAAAGGTCAGGAGCAGGGACACCCAACCTGGAGGCTGCAGTGACTGATCTGGGCACTCGTGGCACTGCTGGATCACCCTGATCCCTCAGTCTCCACTGCTCAAATTCAACAACTGAACATCCCTAACGTGGGTTTAGTCTACAGACAACTCTGGATATTAAAAAGCTCTGAGTGAAACCAACCTGCAACTAAAACCTGCAGTGCCCAGGGACCCATCCTTTACAGGAACAGAGGCAGAGATGGGAAAGGATCCTGAGTGAGGATTAACTCCCAGAGGAAAGTAAGGGATTATCAGGCTGTAAAGCACTGAGCTTCATCATTTCAGTGCCAGAATGGAATAGCCCCGCTGTCAGCCCAGCAATGGAACTGTTCCCCTGGGGTTCCCATCATGGATCACACGATAAAGGGTGAGCAGTACCTGAGTGAGAGCTGTCTCCGCTGGCCTCGGGCTCTGCTGGGGACCTGCAGGTTCCTCCTTTTTGGAAAGGCACATAGTACATGCCAGAGCTCCCCAGGGGTTTGTAGGGCAGCAGCAGGGGCTGGGCTGGGGGTGGAAGGGACACTGTGAGCAGGAGCCAGGCTGGAAAGCTGAAATGTCACCGTGCAGGACCTGGGGACAGTTCCTGGTGCTGCATCCCAGGAAATACCCTCTTGTTTAGGAAAACAAACCGCAACTAGTATCTTATTAATGAATTAAATTATTAAACTATTTAATTTCCACTAAGATAAAAGTTTACCATCACTTACCTAAAAAACAGCTTCACCTATTTAATGTTAAAATTGTGATTATGGTGGCAAACACTGACAGACAGAAGCGTTTCCTGTACCCACAGAGCTCCCAGCTGATCCCTGTCCCAGGGAATCATTGGAAGGAGCAGGGATGTGTCTGCCAAGCCAATAAAAACAACAACAGAGCCGGGGTGGGAAATTGCAGTGAACACCCAGTCCCCTCTGCTGACAGACACTCCAAACCCTCACAGCTTTCCACTTGGTTCCATCAAACCAGCAATGTTTGATTGATTCCATCAAACCAGCAATGTGCAGGTTTCCCTGATTTTTTTGGTGTTATCTTGACCAGAGAGTAAATCAGTGATCATCAGATCCACCTCTCACTGAACTCCAAGTGAATCAAATCAAATCATCCACACACAAACACCAGAAAATATTCTCCAACCACATCTGAACACAATAAACTCAGTTTTAGAGAAACCCCAACTGAATCCCAAGTGGATCCACACAAAGGCTGAAACCCCCAGTTTAAGGGTTGGGTTTCCCACCATATAATCCAAATTATCTCAGGTATTATTTCCCCAAAAGCTGGGTTTGGGGTTTATTTATCAAGCATTTATCACTACCTTGAACTTGCCCAGATTAAAGGCCACAGACACACACAGGACAGGAATTTGCTCACCAGGCTGCCTTGGGAAGGGGGGAATCTCCTTGTGGGATGAAGCTGTGACGTTGGGGGGTTCAGGTGCTTTTGGGAATGCTGACTGCTGGCCTGCACTTGCACCCTGCTGGGGATCAGCACCCATTTCTGCAGGAAAGGTGCTTTGTGCAACACTGTCCGTGGGGATCTGCGTGGCAGCGTCAGCAGTGCCTCTCCCAGGCTGGGCAGGAAGGGCAGAGCTGCAGCTCCCCTTGGCACCAGGGACCCCTGGGTGCCCCCAGAGCCAGGCTCTGTCCCTGCCCTGCAGGAGCAGCTCCTGCCCTGTGCTGGGAGAGCAGGAGAAAACCTGACTGGGATCTGCTGGAACCACAGCTGGACTGGGATCATCTGGAACCACAGCTGGGCTGGGATCTCCTGGAACCACAGCTGGACTGGGATCTTGCTGGGGCCACAGCTGGACTGGGATCTTCTGGAACCACAGCTGGACTGGGATCTGCTGGGACCACAGCTGGGCTGGGATCTGCTGGGCCACAGCTGGGCTGGGATCTTCTGGAACCACCTCGGCACGTGGGAACTCGGGGACACCTCCTGCTGAAGCTCCTGGAGCTGCTCCTAAAGTCACTGACTGAGGTCTGTCCCCCAGTTTCATCCCATTTCCAGCATTCCCAGTGCCACCCAGCTCGGAGCTCCTGAGCCTGGAGGAAAGGGTGATGTGGACACAGGACAGGAATTTCCTCACTGCTGATGGGGTGGACAGAGTCTCCTGTGCAGGGGAAGGGTGAGAAGGATCCATCTGCTCCCTCACAGCCACTTTTGGAGCCAGAGCTGGTTCAGCAGGGCTGCTCCTCCCCTCTGCCAACCCCTCACTGGGGCCCTTCAGCAAATGCACTGGTGCAGCTGGAGCTGAGCCTTCCGAGCTCTCAGAGCCGTGGGTGTGGCCAGGGGGGATCTTCTCCTGCAGGGAAGGGCTCTGGGAGCAGGGTTTGATGAAGGGATGGATCTCCTGACTGACTGCTGTGCTGCCATCGAGCCCCCCTGCTCCGTGCCCCCCAAAGGCAGCTGCAGGCACAGACTGTGCCAGTCCTGCTCTCAGAGCCTGTGTTTGCCTGTTCCCAGCACCCTGGGCTGTACAGGCTGGTTCCTGAGCAGAGCCATGAGGGACCCCTGCAGCACCACCAACCCCGGGATCCCCCCCATCAGCCAGCCCAGAGCTGGGGGGAGAGCTCAGGGATGGCTGCCAGGGCTGCCTGTCCTGCCCCTCCTTCCCAGAGTCAGCACAGGGAACCTCCAGGGGTGGGATCCCACCCTGTCCATCCCTGGGGAGGCTGGAGCTGGGAGCCAGGGATCCCAGAGGAGCTGGTGGCCTTGGAGAGCAGAGGGTGATGGAAGGGAGCAGCTCTGGAGTGGGGATGGACAGCCCTGGAGCTGGGATGGACAGCCCTGGAGCTGGCATGGACAGCTCTGGAGTGGATATGGACAGCTCTGGGCAGGGACAGGAGGCAGCTGCAGAGCTCCCTGCACAGGGATCCCATTCCAGAGGGGGATGCAGCTCTGCCATGGCACAGGGATCACCCACAGCTGCCTGCTGGTTGCACACACGGAGCCCAGCACCATCCCAGGGGTTCAGCTGCTTGTCCTGCAGCCCAGCACCATTCCAAGATTTCACCTCCATGCCCTGCAGCCCAGCAGCAATCTCAGGTTTCAGTTCCATGTCCTGCAGCTCAGCAGCAATCCCAGGTTTCAGCAGCTTGTCCTGCAGCCCAGCACCATTCCAGGGATTCAGCTGCTTCTCCTGCAGCCCAGCACCACTCCAAGGTTTCACCTCCATGTCCTGCAGGCCAGCAGCAATCCCAGATTTCAGTTCCATGCCCTGCAGGCCAGCAGCAATCCCAGATTTCAGTTCCATGCCCTGCAGCCCAGCAGCACTCCTAGATTTCACCTCCATGCCCTGCAGCAGGCAGCAATCCAAGGGATCAGCTCCAGGGAATGGCACTGCAGATTGGGAGCTGTTCTGGAAGATGTCCCAAGTCCTGGGGAGCTGTGTGTGCCTGTCCCTGGGAAAGCTGGGAGCCTGGAGATGCTCTGGGTACTGCTCCTGCTTCCTCAGATATTCAGAAGCTGCTTCAAAGTCACAGAGCCACGGATCCTGAAAACAGAGCACAGTTCACAGAGGTCACGGGGAGAACACCCCACCCTGGCCAAAATCTGGGTGAGAAAATTAAAAAATGAGATCTGTCCATAACCAGGAGATTGTCATCAGGCAGTACTGGAAATCACCTCTTAAGGAACTAATTAACAATTAATCCCATTTAAGTGCCACGCTATCATGCCCAGCAATTTCTCACGGCCAGGGCTGATCCCAATCCCCAGGAGGGAGCTGAGATTCCCTCACCTGGGGATGCATTGAATGAACAGCAATTCCAGAGTTATTCCAGCCCTGGCACAAAATCCCACAGTGCCCTTCAGTCCTGTGCCATGGCCAGGGTGGCCTCACAGGGTCAGGGAGCACTGCAAAGGGACAAGGACACAATTCCATGGGGATCCAACCCTGCAGCCCATGTCTGTGTGGGGCACAGATCACCACCCTGCTGTGAGAGACCTTCTGAAATGGCCTCAAGTTACACCAGAGGATGTTTAGATTGGATCCTAGGAAACATTTCTCCCTGAAAAGAGTTACTGGGCACTGGAAAAGGGACGTGGTGGCATCACCATCCCTGAATTGTCCCACAAACGTGTGGATGTGGCACCTGAGGACACAGTTCAGTGCTGAATATGATGGTGCTGATTGATGGTTAGACTTGATGATCTTGGAGATCTTTTCCAACCTGAATGTTTTTATGATTGCAACCAACAACATAATTTTGTTAATTTAAGTGTGATTAAAAATTCCAGCACTTCCATTGAGGCGCAGAGAGCAAATCTGAGATAAATGTGCTGCCATGGAGATGGGCCAGATAAGCTGAATTAGAGGAAAAAGACACAAAAATCGAGGGTATATTTATTTTTTCCTGCTGATTGAACAGCTGTGGAAGCAGCAGAGTATTCCATTAATGAAGTGCAACACAGGTCCCTGGATGATTCCATCCCCATCAGCTGCTGGGAATTTGGCAACAAAAAACAGTGGGAAACGTTTTCGGTGTAAACCAAACATCCAAACAAGCATTTTCCGACAGCTTTTCCAGCTTTTCTCCACCCCAGATGTCACAGCAGCAGCAGGGCCTGGATCATTACCCCACTTTTCTGCTCTTTTATGGACTGTAAGGCAATGAATCAGATGGTTTGGCTGTAGGAAATGCAGAAGAGGGATGAGAGCAGCCTGTGGAAGAGCACAGGGATGATCCCAAGACTTCTCTTCCCTCCACCACGTGCCAGTTCAACGGCCTGGAGTAATCCAGAGCAACTCCCACCAGCAGGAGCAGGCACAGCACTTGTTAAAACTCAGCTCCCCGAGCCTTTCACATGTTTTGTTGTGCTTGTTATGTGTCATCCTTCCAAAAAAGCTCCCTGTGCCATATGATCCACGGGAGCCTGCAGTGCAAATTTAGAGCTACAACTCCCTGAACTTCCTGGGGAACGGAGAAAAGCTCAGGGAGTGGAAAAGTACAGCAGGGAGGGGAAACAAAGCCTGCAGCAAGGGGAGAAACTCACGGGGAAGGGGAGAGGGAGCAGCTGGAACCCAACAAACACAGGGGGGATCAGGAGGAAAATCCTGAAGGGATTGGAATTGTGTTCACATCCAACAGCAGCTCCATGGCAGGGACACCTCCCACTGTCCCCAATGTCCAGCCTGGCCTCAGACATTCCCAGGGATCCGGGGCAATCTGGCAATTCCAGCCCAGCCCCTCGCCACCCTCCCAGGCAGGAATTCCTTCCCAAATCCCATTATTTTCCCAACAATCCCATCCTGGGAATCCCTGGGATGTCCTGGAGCTCTGGCAGCCTCGGGAATGGGATCATTCCCAATTCCTGCTGCAGGATCAGCCCAGAGCTGGTCCCGACCATGGAAGGGTTTGTGTGGCACCAACTGGGAATGGACACACGGACATGGGAGATGCTGGAAATGGGGAAAACCCCACAGAGAGCAGAGGAGAGTCTGCGGTGGAAGAAGGATCCCAAAAAACAGAATCCATGGAATGGTTTGGGTGGGAAGGGACCCTAAATCCCATCCCATTGACCCCATCCATGGCAGGGACACCTCCCACTGTCCCCAATGTCCAGCCTGGCCTGGGACATTCCCAGGGATCCGGGGCAATCTGGCAATTCCAGCCCAGCCCCTCGCCACCCTCCCAGGCAGGAATTCCTTGCCAAGATCCCAGCCCAAGCTCCCCTTTCCCAGTGGGATCCATTCCCTGTGTCCTGTCCCTGCAGCCCTTGGCCCCAGTCCCTCTCCAGCTCTCCTGGAGCCCCTTCAGGCCCAAAAAGGGGCTCTGAGCTCTCCCTGTGTCCTTCCCTTCTCCAGGGGAACATTCCCAGCTCTCCCAGCCTGTTTATATCAAATATTCCAGGTTTTTTGAGCCTCTCTTCCCCGAGCCCTCAAGCCACATCTGCATCCCCTTTCTGTGCCCACCCCAGTCCCTCCTGCATGCTCTGCTCAGCCAAACTTGGCAAATCTGTAGGATTTTCCCTGCCTCCAAAGATGGGAAATCTCTGGAAGGGAAAGATCCCAGAGCAGATCTTTCCCAATCTGCCCTGCTCCTTTCTCTTACCAGAGACAAACAATAAAATGTCACAGTGGCACCTGAATTTCCTGAGCTGTCACCCCTGAAAACGAGAGGCAGGATCCAAACATCCCCAAAGAACATCCACCCCAAAGCTGCCCCACAGGCACTGAACAAAGATTCTGCTGGAGGAATTATTTCTTCATTTGAGTTGTAGGAACAGTTTGTCTTTCTCAGCCTAAAGTTCAATAAAGGAAAATGTTTTTCCCTAATCTTTGTTCTGCTCTTTTTAGGTCCATGCAGGTCAGTTTGGCTCTAAAACTTCCACATTCACTGCACACAACAGTTCCCATTAAATTTATAGGAGATTTTTTGGTCTGCTGTGTTTTGTCAGTGCAATAGTTTTGAACAATCTGTGTTTTTCAGTGACACAGTGTTTGGCTTGGAGAGAAAAACACATTTATCTTAAGTACAATAAAAAAACCCAGCCACCTTCACTCTGCAAATCCAAACCATTTTTTATCTCAAATTAAAAACACTGCAGTGCAAAAGTATTTTCAAGATCAAAGCACGAAGTACTGTGGTTGAACTAAAGCAATTTCTTGGGAAGCGGGTTTGCAAAATTACAGTGAATTTTTTCATATCTAAATGGGGCTAAAACAATTCCCAGCTGACACTGAGTCACAGAAAGGTAAAATCCTTGGTTCCACAGTGCACAGGGTTCATTTTAGGGACAAAGCTGTGATCAAACAAAACCTAAAAAAGTTGGGAGGAAAAAAGTTTCGAGGCCTCTGGTTCTGTATTTGTGTTTTGTTTCTCTCTTTTTAAGAATTCTGAACTTCGAGACATCTGAACTTCGAGACATCTGAACTTCAAGAAAGCTGAATAAAATAAAATAAAAAATAAAATAAAAAATAAAATAAAAAATAAAATAGCCACTATTTTTTTCCCCAGAGATTCCACCAATCTGGGAATTCCTGAGAAGTTTGGCCCCATGGCCTTTGGGAGCTGCAGTGTTGCTTACCAGCACTGCTGCTCCAAAGGAGCTCTTATCACAGAGTACTCTGAAACCACTGTTTGTCACTCCTGCTAATGCTGTGATTAAAACAAACAAACCAACCAACCCCTGCTGCTTTTCCTGGGAGGCAGGAGAAACAGGGAAAAAAATCAAGGCAAAAAATAAAAAGGGAGCTATTCCCAAAGCTCAGGGCACTTGTCTGAAACACCAGTCCCCAAAAATCCTGCCATCATCACCTGGACACCAGAGCAGTGCCAAAATTGGACATTTAAAGTGAAAACAAAGGTAAAACACTCCTGCTTAGAGAAATTCCAGCCCAGATAGGTAATTTATACATGAAGTCGAACCATTGCAGAGGAGATACACAAACCATGGCAATTCCAGGGCACCTTCTCCCAGAAAAACCAGAGCTGGAGGAGCCTGAAACTCCTGAGCCCCAATCCCTGCCCCAGGGAGGGGCACCACCAACACTCCCCAAAATCTCTGTGGAACACTCTGTGATCCCCACTGCAATCACCCCCTGACATCCTTACCCTGCAGGAATGCTGAGCCTGCCCTGGAACAGCACCTATCCCTGGGCAGCACAGGACAGGGAGCACAGGACAGGGACAATCCCCTCCTTCCAGGGACAATTCCCCTCTCTCCAGGGACAATTCCCTCTCTCCAGGGACAATCCCCTCCCTCCAGGCACAATCCCCTCCTTCCAGGCACAATCCCCTCCTTCCAGGCACAATCCCCTCCCTCCAGGGACAATTCCCTCCTCCAGGGACAATTCCCCTCCTCAGGGACAATTCCCTCCTCCCAGGGACAATTCCCTCCTCCAGGACAATTCCCCTCCTCCAGGACAATTCCCTCTCTCCAGGGACAATCCCTCTCTCTCAGCACAATCCTCCAGGACAATCCCCTCCCTCCAGACAATTCCCTCTCTCCCAGGGACAATTCCCCTCTCTCCAGGGACAATTCCCTCCCTCCAGGCCAATTCCTGTCTCCAGGACAATCCCCTCTCTCCAGGGACAATTCCCTTCTCCAGGGACAATTCCCCTGTCTCCAGGGACAATCCCTGCTCCAGGGACAATTCCCCTGTTCTCCAGGGACAATTCCCCTTCTCCAGGGACAATTCCCCTTCTCCAGGGACAATTCCCCTTCTCCAGGGACAATTCCCCTCTCCCAGGGACAATTCCCCTCTCTCCAGGGACAATTCCCCTCTCTCCAGGGACAATTCCCCTCTCCAGGGACATTCCCCTCTCTCCAGGACAATTCCCCTCTCTCCAGGGACAATCCCTCTTCCCAGGCAATTCCCCTCTCTCCAGGGACAATTCCCCTCTCTCCAGGGACAATCCCCTCTCTCCAGGGACAATCCCTCTCTCCAGGGACAATTCCCTCTCTCTCCAGGGACAATTCCCCTCTTCCAGGGAAATTCCCCTCTCTCCAGGGACAATTCCCCTCTCTCCAGGGACAATTCCCCTCCTCCAGGAACCATTCCTCCTCTCCAGGGACAATCCCTCTTCCAGGACATTCCCCTCTCTCCAGGACAATTCCCCTCTTCTCCAGGGACAATTCCCCTGTCTCCAGGACAATTCCCCCTGTCTCCAGGGACAATTCCCTGTCTCAGGACAATTCCCCTCTCTCAGGGACAATTCCCCTCTCTCCAGGGACAATTCCCTCCCTCCAGGGACAATTCCCTCCCCTCCAGACATTCCCTCCCTCCAGGACAATTCCCCTCTCCAGGGACAATTCCCCTCTCTCCAGGGACAATCCCCTCTCTCCAGGGACAATTCCCCTCTCTCCAGGGACAATTCCCCTCTCTCCAGGGACAATTCCCCTCTCTCCAGGGACAATTCCCCTCCCTCCAGGGACAATTCCCTCCCTCGGACAATCCCTCCTCCTGCCCCACAAGAGCCTTGCAGAGCTCCCCATGGGAAGTGCCCCAGCAAAGCCACCCCTGTCCAGGGGACATTCCATGGGCACAGAACTCCTTCCCCACCAGCAGGTGGAGTTTCCAAGGCACAGTCAGCACCTCCACAAATATTTTGTGGAATGAATTCCTCAAGCCAATGCAGAACCAGGAGCTTTGGGCACTTTCTCACAGCAACACCAACTCTCCTCCACATCTCTGTGCTCCAGGCGTTCCTTTGGGACATCTGCAGTGTCACCCCACACCCAAACCACCCCAAACTGGCTGGGGCATCCCAGAAAAACCCCTAAAAACCCCCCAGGAGCAGGTGCAACAGCATTCCCCTCTCTGAGCCGGCTGTACCTCAGCTTGTGCTGATTTCCTGGTCCTCAGGACCAGCTCTGCCTTCATCTCCTCCATCCTTTGCTGGGTGTCTCCATCCCAGTCCGGCCCAGACTCCTGGGACTGGCTGGCCAGCTTCAGCTTCACCCAGGCTGCCAAAAACACAGAGCAGACAGCTTTCCTTTCCATTTCATGGACAAAAACAGTTTCATCACTTCAAACCATCATTTCTAGTTACCCCAACCAAGAGAACAAGGACTGGATCCAATTCCAGAGCTTGGCAGTGAGCAGGAACACAATGAAAAATGGTTCCTTACAACATTTCTTTGGAGAGATGGGTCCAAGACCCTTCCTGGTTCTGCCATGTTTAAAGCTCAAAGCTCAAAAGTCAAAGCTCACTCACACAATCCCTTCCCTATTCCTGATCTCACAACTGTGTGGACAAAATACTCCCTTGCACTGATGGCAGGCCAAGGTTTCCAAACTGGAAAAGCCCAGTTCTACCACATTCTGTCACAGTGCAGAACTTCCCTAGGAATATCCCTCACTGCAGCTCTGTCCCATTAAAGCTTCCCTCTGTAACAAAAATAATCCCGTTAAAGCAGGGAGCAGACTCAGGTCCCCTTGCATCCATATCGTTTCCAAGCAATCCCAGGAACACAAACCCAGTCCCAGATGTGCCATGGGACAAAGCACAGGACAAAGCCCAGCTGGGACTGTGCTCACCTCGGATCTTCCTCTCCTGCTCCTCTGCACTCCTCAGGATGTGGTTGGCATCGATGCCAGGGGCCGTGCCCCTCAGGAGGCTGCGCACACGGGCAGCCAGGGAGTCACCACTGCTGCTGCTGCTGCTCCCTGCCAGGATCCCTGCAGCTCCAGTGCCCTGCAATGTCCCCATGGCACTGCCCGCCCGCTGGGGGCACGGGGGGTTCCTCAGGAGCCTCCTGACATGGGCACTGAGGGAATCACCACTGCTGCTGTCCTCGCTCCCTTGGGTCCCTCCTGCCCTGACATCCCTCCAGGAGCTCCAGGAGCACCCCAGGACAGCAGGGACACTGCCCAGGGGCTGTGGGGCAGGACTGCCCAGCTCTGGGGGTGTCCCCGTGCTGGGCTCACTGCTGGCACCACTCTGTGCCAGTCCCAGAGGTGCAGCCTGTTTGCTGGCCATGGTCACACCGCTCTGTGCCAGCCCCAGGGGTGCAGCCTGTTTCCTGGCCATGGTGACACCGCTGCACTGCTCTGTGCCAGTCCCAGGGGTGCAGCCTGTTTCCTGGCCATGGTCACATCGCTCTGTGCCAGTCCCAGGGGTGCAGCCTGTTTCTGGCCTGGTCACACCGCTCTGTGCCAGTCCCAGGGGTGCAGCCTGTTTCCTGGCTGTGGTCACACCGCTCTGTGCCAGTCCCAGGGGTGCAGCCTGTTTCCTGGCTGTGGTCACACCGCTCTGTGCCAGCCCCAGGGGTGCAGCCTGTTTCCTGGCCATGGTGACACCGCTGGCACTGCTCTGTGCCAGTCCCAGTGCCTGTTTCCTGGCTATGGTCACACCACTGCACCCCTCCGGCTCTGACCTTGCTGTGGATTTTCCTGCCCTCAGCTCTGGGGTCATTCCCTTTAGCCCCTCACTGTGGTGCTGACCAATATCCAAAGGGTTTCTCCATCCCAAATGCCAGGTATCAGAGTCCAGAGGTTTCTGGGCAGTCCCTGTCCCTGCACACCGCTCTGGGTCACGGCCTCATCCCACGACAGTCCCTTGTGCAGCTGGGGGATCCTGTCCTTCCCTGACCTGCAATCTTTGGGATCACCCTCCCCTCTAACTGGTGCCAGGGAGGACTCCCCAGTCTGTCTGCAGGAGGCTGTGGGGCGATCAGGATGGGTCCTGCTGGCAGTGAGACCCTCTGCCCGTGCCAGCAGTGCCTGGAGCTTTCGCAGGGCTCTGGATCCTGTCAGGGTATCCCTGTCCTGCCCCGTGCTGCTGTCACTGCCCACACTGCAGCTCTGGGACCCTGTGCCCAGCCCCACCTCACCCCAAAGCCCAGCCCAGCCCTGCAGGCTGCTCCCCGAGCTCCCAGAGCTTTGGGCACTGAGCACATCCCGAGTTCCCTTCCCCTCAGTCCCAGGACTGTCCCTGGCACAGGAAGGGCTGGGGACATCCTGCTCTGCTCCAGGGGACCCTGTGGGACACTCTGCACCCCTTTGGGCTGGGGACACCGGGCCAGCCCCTCCCTGCAGCCCCCCGGGGTGCTGTGCAGAGAGCTCTGGGGAGCTGGGACACAGCTCCAGAGGGGACAGAAGGTCTGAGCCAGCCTCGGAGCCCACGGGAATGGACACGCTCAGCACAGAGGGCAGAGAGCTGAAACTGCTCTGGGACAGCCCGAAGGATGGCAGCAATTCACCTGCAAAGGAACAGAACTGCCATCAGCTGGGGGGCTCCATGTCAGCAAACACCCCTCACCCCTTCCAGGTCAGGAAACACCCCCTAACCCCTTCCTGGTCAGCAAAAACCCCTCACCCCTTCCTGGTCAGCAAAAACCCCTCACCCCTTCCAGGTCAGCAAAAACCCCTCACCCCTTCCAGGTCAGCAAAAACCCCTCACCCCTTCCTGGTCAGCAAAAACCCCTCACCCTTCCAGTCAGCAAAACCCCTCACCCCTTCCAGGTCAGCAAACACCCCACCCCTTCCGTCAGCAACCCCTCACCCCTTCCATGTCAGCAAACACCCCTCACCCCTTCCTGGTCAGCAAAAACCCCTCACCCCTTCCTGGACTAGAGGGCACACAGAGGGGAGAATTCAAATACTGGAAATATTTCAGACACTGGTCTTAGAATGAAACCCGAACTAAGATTGCCATGATGACTGTCTCCTGAAAGAAATCTTGTGTGCATTTTCACATTTTAATGGCACATAGGCAAGGCCCTGAAGGCCACCCTAACCCTGCCAGAGCACTCTGCTCTGCACCCAGAAATGCTCAGCCCTGGTAAGGCCACGCTGGTTTGGCTGATGAGGATGATGATGTTGGGTGGATGGATTTAGAACAGATCTGGTCAGTTATAAAAATGATGACAACTTTTTGAACACCCCAAGAAATCCCAGAATGACAAAAAAAAGCCCAGACTTATTCTTCTCCCTGGAAGAAAAAGCCTGGTCCATTAATTTAATCCCAAGATACAAACCATGTACTTCGGAAGGACTCTTGGAAAAAGAGAAAGAAGGGGAATAAAGACACAATGTCCCTGCACTGCCTGGCAGCTGCCCCATTTCAGCCATATCCCTGATTCCTTAGGGAGCAAACAGCTTTCCAAAGGTTGGAACGCTTTTCCAATACCAAAATCTCCTGTTGGAGATGGGAGAAGCTCGACCCCATGAGTGGAACAGAAGGAGCACCCCTGACCCCAGAGGGGAGTGGGCTCTGTGCCCTGCCAGACCCACCCAGAGCCCCCATGCCATACCCTGAGCCCACACTTGCCAGACCCACCCAGAGCCCCCATGCCATACCCTGAGCCTGCCCTGCTGGACCCCCCAAAGCCCCCATGCCATACCCTGAGCCCACATTGCCAGACCCACCCAGAGCCCCCATGCCATACCCTGAGCCCACTGCCAGACCCACCCAGAGCCCCCATGCCATACCCTGAGCCCACCCTGCCTGGCCAGACCCACCCAGAGCCCCCATGCCATACCCTGAGCCCACCCTGCCTGGCCAGACCCACCCAGAGCCCCCATGCCATACCCTGAGCCCACCCTGCCAGACCCACCCAGAGCCCCCATGCCATTCCTGAGCCCACCCTGCTGGACCCACCCAAAGCCCCCATGCCATACCCAAAATTACCAGCCCAAGCCAAACCCCATGCCATACCC
>VKON01004058.1:64242-97549 GCA_009741485.1 Malurus cyaneus samueli
CCAAAGAGTCAAAGAGCTCAGCGAGTCGTGGTCAAGGATGATGCAGGAGGACTCCTGAGACAGAGGCCGAGGAAGGAGAGGGGTAGGAAGGAAGGAGATATGCGAGGAAAGCCCAAGCGGCCAGGGAATGGTGCAGGCACATGGAGTAGAGCCAGGCCATGGAATGATGGAGGGACATGGAGGAGAACCAGGCTATGGAACACTGGAGGGACACGGAGCAGAGCCAGGCCATGGAATCGTAGAGGAACATGGAGGAGAACCAGGCCATGGAGTGGTGAGGGATCATGAAGGAGAAAAAGACCATGGAATGGTGGAGGAACATGGAGCAGAGCCAGGCCATGGAAAGAGAGATGGAGGGGACAAATGGAAGGGGAACCAAGGCCATGGGAATGATGGAGGGACATGAGGGGCAAACGCCGGAGCCCATAGGAATGGAATATAGGAGGGAAAAGGGGACATGGCAGGCGAAGCCGAGGCCATGATGGAATGGGAATAGGAAAGGGACAATGAAGGGACCTGCAAGATGGAGTGAGGAGAAGGGGATCAAATGAAAAGGAGAACCAGACCATGGAATGGTGGAGGAACATGGAGCAGAGCCAGGCCAGGGAATGATGGAGGGACATGGAGGGGAACCAGGCCATGGAATGATGGAGGGGAACAAGGTGAAGGGGAAAACAGAGGAGACAGGAGAAGATGAGTGAGAGGGGAAGGAAGATGACAATGGAAGGAGAACCAGCGCGGCAGAAAGCGACAAATGGCAGCGCGGAGGACAGGGAGAAGAGAGAGAAGCAGAGAACCAGGGCCAGGAGAAGATGGGGAGAGAAAGGAAGGGAAGTGGAGACAAGGGGAACGCAGACAGGCGCGAGGTGCCCTGCCAAGGAGAACAAGAAGCCACAGAGGCGAGCCAGGGAGGCCAGGAAAGCGGAACGCGCATGGAGGGACACAAGGAGCAAGACCAGGGCCACGCGGGAGAGTAACCGCGCTGGAGGGAGGACGAACCGAGAGCAGAGCCAGGCCAATGGAAAATGGGAATATGAAGGAAGGCGCGGAAAGGAAGGGAGCGGAAGGAAGGAAGGGAGAGAAGGGAGCAGGAAGGAAAGAAAGGCAGAGAAGAGAGACAGAGGCCAATGCGGGCAATGGTGGGAGAAGACACGAGAGCAAGGAGACACAGGGCATGGAGTCCTGCAGAGGAGGCACAGAGCAGAGCCAAGGCCAGTGGAAGGCCCTCTGGAGGAACACGGAGTGGAGGTGAAGGGCTCTGAGAGCCCCAAGGAATTGCTCGGACTGCTCCTGAGGGAGGCCCTGCGAGAGTGAATGGAATCCTGAGCCCATGAAAGGCAAGGCACACGCGGAGGGACGAAACTTGGGGAGAGAGGAGTTGCTCCCTGCTGTAAACCGGCAACAGCGGAACCGGGCGGGCACTGAGCCGGGAATCTCCCGCCAAGTGCCCACGGGAGAGGCAAAGCAGGAAGCTCAGGGCAGCAAGGGGTGAGCCGCGTGACACGCTTCCGATTGTTCATAGAAGGAGAGGGCCAAAGTCACGCGGAGGAGCGACATTTCCCCCTCCTTCAGTCTGGGGGCCGAGGGCTCGTTCTCTGTGCACCTGGCTCAGCCCAACTTCCAGTCCACGCCGGGGACATTTCTCAGGAGAGCTGCTGAGGCAGAGGAACGTGGGGTTCTGGGGATCCCATCGGATCTTCAGGATCCGATCTCTACTGCAGGATCCCGTGAGGAACCCTCAGGGATCTCCATCAGGGAGCAGTGTCCACCCCAGAACGCTCCAAAGGAGAGCCCTGAACATTTCCAGTCCTTGGGGATGGGATCCCCCACCCTGATGGGATTCATTCCTTCCCATCCCTGAGTTTCATGGAGAAGGTGGGAGCGTGGGACGTGAGCCAGCCCGAGGAGGTTCCTGACGCCGAGAGCTCGGCTGTTCCAGCTGGATTTGCTCCTGGAAGGAAAGGCTCCTTGTGCTCAGCAGGGCTTCCAGCGGGATTTTACCATAAAAAAGCAGCAGAGATCCCAGGACTGTGCTGGCCATTTCCCTGCTCACACAGGCTCTCTGGGAAGTTTGCATTTCCCTCCCAAAGGTTTCCTGCTCGGCCCCGCTCTGAGCCGCTCTCAGTCTGACAACGCCGTCAATATTTCCAGCAGGAGCAGCTCCTTGGCTGGAGCTCCAGCAGCAGCAAACCCCACAGAGGATCTCAGTGCTGCTCTGGGAGGGTCTGACGGCCCTTCAGGAGGCTCCACCATCAGGAACATTCTTGCTGGACCTTGTGGTGAAGATGTGGGAAGCGCCAGGAGACGGAGCTCGGCCCCAAACGTGTTTGCTCTGTTCCCATCCCCGAATCGTGAGCTCAGGGATTGTGGAGCTCAGACAAATCAATCCCTCAGCACAAATGTTCCACTGGGCACAACTTTGGAGCCGTTTCCCTGGAGGATCTGCATTTTCCTGGTGGATAAGCTTGCTAGGAGGTGGCGTGCTGGGCCGGCACTGCGGAGGCACGTGCAGGAGAGGACAGCTCCATCCCCCCTGGAGCCATGCTGGAGACTCCAAAGAAAGAAGAGCTGAATATTGAAGAAAGGATCCCATAAGTTTGGTTCTAATTTAAACTCTGGTTCCAGAGGTATCATTTTTTCCAGGTTATCCATTTTTCCCAGTTATTCATTTTTTCTCAGTGTTATCCATTTTTCCCCAGAATTAAACATTTCTTTCCCAGAGTTATCAATTTCCCCCCAGAATTAACCATTTTTTTCCTATAATTCCCATTTTTCCCCAGGATTAACCATTTTCTTTTCCCAATTAGCATTTTCCCCCAGGATTAATTTTTTTCCATAGTTATCAGTTTTTTCCCCCAGAATTAACCATTTCTTTTCCCAGAGTTAGCCATTTTTTTCCAGTTACACTTTTTTTTTCAGAGATTTCCATTTGTTTTTCAGAAGTTTCCATTTGTTTTCAGAAGTTTCCATTTGCTTTTGACTTTTCCATTTCCCCCACTGCTCTTTTAGGAGAGGATCAAAGCACTACAGCCACAATAAATGGTTTTACACTGGGCTGTGCTCCAGGTGAATTTTACCCATGATATTGGTTCAGTTTATCTTAAACAGAGCTGGAGAAATAATTTTAGTATATTTTAATGTGGCCAGAGAAGGGTTGGATGTGGGAAATCTTTTCTTTTGCAGGGATAGCTGAGTGCCTGGGAGCAGGGTGACAGGAGTGGGTTGGTGGCTCATTCAGAGGATCAGATTCTCCTTTCCAGATGTGGGGCTGAGACTCTGAACTCCACCCCCAGCTCTGCAGGGGATGCAAACCCAGCACAACTCGTTGGAAATGAAATTCCTTTATTTTTCCTATGAATTCACATTTTGCTTTTTCACTTGTTGCAGCTCTGAGGCCTCAATTCTTGATGTATTTCTCATAAAGGGCATTCAGAGCTCTCCATCCCTTCCCTCCTCCCTGTCTGGGGTTGGAGCCATGGAGGGCCTGTGCAGCCACTGAGAGCTGAGTGGTGGAGATAATGAGATGCAGATTTATGGTAATGCCAAACATGTCATTATCCTCTGAGTAAGAGGCTGCTCCTCGCACAAGATGACTCCTGTAATCATCAGGTCTTCGGGAATGTGCTCCAGAAGCTCTTTTCACTCTGTTGTCTTTGCAAACCCGTGGTGAAACAAATATAAATATTGGAGGGAGGGTGTTTGACATGAAATTCATGAGGCAGGGAGATGACTTCTGTTCCTGGCTATAATTACACATTCCCCCATTCCTCTGAGGAATTCTGCTCCCAGAAATCGCTGCCAAGCTAAAGGGGGCCAGGTGACTTATCTGGCTGCTAATAGGAAAGTTTATAGTAAACCTATAGGAAATGGGGTTGCCTGTAGTGTGTAAGATAACTCACTGCATTTTCCTGGCTCGTTTAGGAAACTGTGGATGGGGTGAAATTAATTTGCCCCTACAGCTGATGAAGTCAAGGGAAATTGGGGCTGTTTTTTTCCCTGTAATGTCAGTGTGTGACCCAGCTCTGACAAAATCCTTCCCAACTGCTTGCCTTGAAGGCTTGAACAAACTTCTCCTAAAGAACAAGGAGCTCTCCTGCTGCCCAGCTCCAATTCTGCCAGTGCTTCCTGTGCAGCAGTTTTTGGGGAGGGAGAAGGTTTTGAAGCCAAGCTTTGTGTGCTCCTTGCAGCTGGGAAATGGAATTTGAGCAGGTGGGGCTGGGGTAGAGCCCCTGCCCTGGAGAAGCCGAGCTCTCTGTGCTGCAGTGCCCGGGGCTGGATCCTCGGGACCCGTGTGTGTTCTCTCAGTGTTTCTGTCCTTGTTTCCCCAGATCTACCTGCGGAACCTGGGCATCGAGCAGTCCCCTGGCACCATCCTGGCACCCTTCGTGCCCCGGGGCCCCGTCCGGGAGCGGGAGCTGTCCCCGTCAGAGCTCAGAACCCTGAAGGATTCACTGCCCAGGGCCCCTCCTGGGGCTCAGGGTATGGTATGGGGGCTCTGGGTGGGTCTGGCCAGGCAGGGTGGGCTCAATTGTTTAAGGAAAAGAGACTGTAACCAGATGAGCACCACCCACCCAATCAGCCAAACTTTCATAGATGAGGATTGAGTCTGATAACTTGAGCATTTCAGTTCTTTATCATTACACACTTCACGCAAAGATGGATTCCAAACTTATTTTGTTGAAAAAGGATTTTGAATACGGACATAGGCCTACACAAGCCTCTTCCTTGCTGATCAAAGCAAAAACTTGATTTTTAACGAATCTCAAATGAGCGGAAAAAATAATCTTGAGAATTCCATCCCTGGCAGTTTTCCTGCAGCTTTTGTCCCGTCCAATTTTTAAGCTCTTCATCAACTGCTGCACCAAAGTCAAATTCCACTGGCTTTAGGGACAGCCACAAGCCGATTTGGCACTTCAGGTGGGTCAAGATAGAGAATCAGAGTAAGATATTCCTCCTGAATGTCAGAAAGAGTCCGATTCCACCTACGAGCTCACATGCTCAGTTACAGGCAATACTCGGATAGGAGAGCTGCTACGTGTGTGAGTTACACGCAATATATATCTCTATGCTCGGCCATGCATATAGCATATGCTGGAGTATTATATAGTCCACCACGCCTAGAGCGCTTTGTGCTCCTTTTACTATCGAGAATTTCTATTTTCTGGGTTACTGCTAGAAAAGGGATCAGTGTATTTTATACAACACAATACTGAAGGGTCATATTTCAGCATAACAATAGGAATCCATCACACACAGGTGGGATTCCTCAGAGCAATACCTGAGCTCTAGTGCTGACCAGGAGGGTTCCTTTGGGAGGTTGTGATCCTTGTCACTGCTGGGTGACTCTGTCTGCAGCCCCAGAGAGGCTGCTGCAGCCACACAGCTTGACTGAGAGCACACTGCCTCCCTTCCACTGTGGCTCAACTCAAAAATTCCTTTATTACCTCGATGAACATTTCAACAGCAACACTTGCAGTGTTCACTGAGCTGCTGGCAGAACTGGAAACCAAAGCAGATGCTGCGCCGAGCACAGCCTGTTGGGACCCAGGCTGCGGCAGCCGGGCCATCTTGACGCGTGTCCCCAATGGCACCAGCAGCCATTGTTCCCGTGAAACAGCTTCTTCAGGCGGATCGGAAAGACCAGGAAAAAATGTTAAAGAAAGTTGAGACTCATAGCCAACTGTGTAATTGCTGATCCTTAGACCAAAAATCTGATTAAATTGTGCTAGGCTTGGAACAGGTGCGCAATGGGCTCCTCATGTGCCCAGCCAGTGTTGACCTGAACACACACCCATCAGCCTCTGCAGGCTTCCTGAGATACAGACCAGGGAATAACACAAGAACAAAGAAAAAAGCACCAAACTTTTGCTGTCCCTTGAGTGCCAACACACGAAAATTCCGTGAGGCGAAACTGCAGGAAAGCTCTTGCCACTTCTGTGAAATGCCCTTTAGCATGACCATCTCCAGCCTTCAGTGTCTGAACTGAAACTCTTACCAACTCTGCGTTTTTTGTAGCGATGGGTCCCACAGTCCCACATCCTCCGCTAGTGTTTTTCAAATAAAATCATTAGGCGTTCAAACTTCTTAAATCCTGGAGAAAGGAAGACGGGAAGAGAGGACAGAGAGTCAGAACCAAGGACAAGCCTCCTTAATCAATCCCTGAGCATCCTCCAGGTGCTGCTGCCAAGGCCAGAGGCCATCACTCAAAGACTGGGGGAGTGGGCGTGCATCTCCTTGGAGGAGGAGAACTGTTGAATATTCTCCATTATCACCCCATCATCTCAGAGCCATCTATCAACCACCATTCCTGCACCAATCCAATACTCTAGTACAACTCATTCTCATGCCAAAACCAATCCTGGAGAAAAGTGCTCCAGACAGATGTGTTTATGGGGGGGTTGGGTTGTTTGCGTAGCTTTGTTTGGAGGGGTTTGTGGTGTAGTATCTACTTGGCCTTGATTGCCGTTCTGCAGCATTCCTTGCAGTTCAGTATCCACTAACATTATGAAAAGTATTTACAGCGTACATTATATCTCAAGTTTCGTAACTCCTTTTTGGTGCGAACTTAAACAGGTCAAAATAAATATGGCAATACACAATATTCACTGCCCCCTGACTCTGGAGCATTTTAGCTCTAACCCTTGGAGAGCCATACGTTACTTCTATATGTTCTTTACAGTATTCCAAACCAATGTCACTAAGTATTTTTTTCACAGTTTTCCGGGCCTTTCTTAAACTGCCAAGGTTGGACGGGAAGTGGAACATTAGTTTCGTATTGGCAAAGACAGAGTAAGAGAAAAGCGTTTAAGACAATGAGTTCTGTCTTACTGTTAATGATCAGTAATTGTTTATGCCTCATTCCCCACAGAGCTTGTATCAGAGCTCTTACCACGTCCCTTAACACATTCTCTGCTTGTTTCTTGCTGGAGGCTGCCCAGATGCTGCAGAGGCATTTCTGCGAAAGCAGCAACTGATGGAACAACTAATTGGCAGGGCATGGGCTGCTCTCTGGAAGAAACCTTTACTTGTTGACTACAAACCCTTACACTGAAGTATTTCAGACCTGTGCAAGCCACCCCAATTGATCTGAAACTAGCAAGCTCAGCTTCAAGTTTCTGTCAGTCTATAAGAGATTTCACAGTGTCTCTCTGACAGCAGTAGATCTTCATCTGAAACCCAAACGTTTTAATTTCAGTTTTCCATCAACCTTACGTGCCATTTTCTGCTGGATAGCTGAATCCAATCACCTAATCATAACAAACCCCCTCGATGCTTAAGCAAATTACAATTCATTTATTTAGGAAATGTCTGAGGGGGGGGGGGGGGGGGGTATGTTTAACCCTAGTGTGTGGAGAGCCAGATACAGCTGTATTACTGCAGTCTGTGATACAACAAAAGCTTTTAGCTCTCCATCCACTTTTATCTGCAGCCAAGTAACTTTCCAATGACTAATGTAAACAAGACTCTGCTGGCACTCCTTGGATGGCGGACATTAAGCCCAGTCGATTAAGCAGCCTCTCAAACATTGTTAGGCCATTAGCTGTTCTGGGAATGAGCGATCCTTTATCTGACCAAAGCTTGTTGTTTGAAAGGAAGACACCTGGAGCATCTGTGACCACATCAATCCACACTGAAGTGTGGGTGGAATGAATAAATGATGCCTAAGCCAACCGCCAACACACCCTGACTAGAAACACCCAGGCAGCTCTTCAGCTGCCTCCCAAGGCAGATGTTGAAGCTCTCCCTCATCTCCAGTGTGTGTGCACACAAACTGACTGCCACCAGCACAAAGGAATTGCCAAAGGAAGCACAGAGGACTGTGAGAAATATTTGGAACCTTCCTTTGCTCTGTTTGTGCAGTTCCCAGCATAAACGGTCTTGTCCACAGTCAGGTATTGACTCCCGACCAATTCAGTAGCAAATGAAAGCATAAGAGACGGCTTATGAAAGAGCAAAAGGACGTAACTCAGAAGCACCATACTCAAGAGTTTACATTTCACATTTGCAACAGTGAAAGCTTTCATTCACTTACATTTCTGTGCAGATATAAGGAGCCCTCCCTCTGATCCCACACCAGCACTACACTTGACCCCACAGGAAGTGTGAGACAGAGGAGAAACACCAAACCCACAGCTCACAGCTCAACAGGGGGTAAGGAGAGAACTCGCACCTGTCTTCTGCACTGCAAAAAGTTGTTTCTGTTTCAGTGCCTAACTAAATCTAGATTCTCCAGGTCTCTGTGTTTTGGCCCGGTCAGGAGCTGCCTTTTGGTGCCCAGGTAAGAGGTTTTGGGTCTGTTCCTGCCGCTGACCAGGAAATGGGGAATCTTCCCACTGCGCTCAAAGCCACTCCCAGGGGCAGGCTGTTGTGAACTCCCAAAGGTGCCACCAGTTTCACACCAACATTGACTTTTTCTCTCGATGAAATTGTAAGCCAATATTTTCAAATGTGCCCCAGGCGTCATGTAGCGGACATTACTCAGGTGTTCCCTGGCCTTCGTTATGTCTCGCTTTGGCACGTACACCAACACCAAGGTTTCTACTCCCACAGGCTGCAGAGTGGAAACAATGTGTTAACCAGGAAATAAAGACATAAAGAAATTATCTGGAAAGGAGGTTCCTGCTATGCAAAGGAACCCTGACAGCCACCAGTCTAGTTTTCTAGCAAACCTACTCTAGTTTTATTCTCTTTATGCTTAACTGGAACAACCAACATGTCCTGCCCAGTTGCCAGGGGAGCACCCACGAGGACAGCAAAGCAGGGATGGGGGTACCTGAGCAGTGAACTGAGCAGCGAGGAGTGCACTCAGCAAGGTTTGGGGGAAGATCACTGGGAAATGGCCACGTGAAAACCAATGGATGGAATCCCCAAAAGGCTGGTAAAGAAACCCCCCTGGTCCCCAGTGCCTTATTATCTTGTTCAGGCATCCCAGACTGTACAAGGTAGCCAGGACTCCAGGCTCTTCACAGTGGCCACTCCACCTACCCCTTCTGCACTTAAGGAAATTCCTTCATAGGATCCTCATGGAATGCCTGGGTGGACAGCGGACATTAATCTCATCCAGTTCCACCCCTGCCACGGGCAGGCGACACCTCTCCATATCCCAGGGTACTCAGCCCCTCCAACCTGGCCTTGGACACTTCCAGGGGATGGGGCCAGCCACAGTTCGTCTGGATACTCTGTCAGGGCCTCACAGGGAAGAATTTCTTTCTTAATGTCTTTTCTTTTATTTCTTGAGCTGCAGTGTTTCTTAAAAGCATTCCATGAAATTTACACTTCCATTCAACTTTTGCTAAATATTGACCTCTGATAAAACTGTTGATGCAATTACAACCCTTGGGATATTGTGAAAAGAATAAAATAAAGCATCAGTTTACCTTTGTATGAGCACAGGAAGTTGACCCTTTCTTTCCTAAGTGCTCTCATTATCCTATTATCGAAAATGACAAAACCCAAGTATTTGTGATTCTGACAACACAACTTTACCAACTGTAGTGCTTGAACAAGTGTGCAAACAAGACAATTGTATAAACAAGTGCAAACCAGGCTAGTCCCGTCCACCGTGACTGTGCCATTCACAGACATACTCAGCTCAAGGCTTGTCTTACTAAAAATAATCAGCAAGTAAGAATCCAGTTCATTTTAAAGCAGATTTCCAACGATTTTAAACTAAAGTTTACTATTTAGCTGTATCTTTGTGCATCTTATAAAACAGAACTGCTCTTCCTCTCTGTTTTCCCCTCTCCCCCTCATCATCCTCTGCTTGCATCCACAAGCCATCCTCTCCGTGCTCTTTCCCCCTCTCCTCCTTTCTGCAGGGTTCTTTGGCCTTCTTGTCCTTACCTCGTCATTTTCCCTCTTCTCCTCTCGTGCAATTCATAGCGTCCACATTCTTTCGTCGATCTCTCTCATCCTGTCTCCTCGCCTTCTTGACTATCTTTGTCCTTAACTTGTCATTTTCTCTTCCTCTTCTCATATTCCCTGTGCATTTTATTGTTTCTGTATTTTCTGCGGCCTCCACGCTTCTTTTGAGATAGTCTGCTCGCCTCCTCCTCTTTTTTAACATATCCCTTTCCCTGGCACGAGCCTGCTTTTCTTCTGGCGAAAGATAAAGCTTTTACGGGCGCATCATGAGCTGCTGCTGTCCTGCAAATAATATCGTATCCATGGAATAACGACTGACATGCCACTCAGTCAGGCCACAACACCGCATTGGAGCTCAACATTTCACACGGCAGTTCAAGGGCATGCCCTGGGCTTGCTCGTGTTGCGGTAAGACAGCGCTGCGGCAGCCTCCAGGCGCCACCTCAATGACCCTGGGAGCCCTGGCCTGAGCAGTGACATTTCTGTCCCCTCCTGGGCACTCCTCCTCCCCAGAGCCTTGGCAGCCCCTTGGCACTCTGAAGGAACAGCCATAGTGTGAAGGAACCTCAAACTTATTCTTCTTCCTGCGACATACATTTCATTAACTTAAAGGTGTCTTTCTTCCCAGACCTCATCTCCACCCAAAAAAAAAAAAATAACAAAAAAAAAAACTTGGGTGAAAATGGATCCTTTCTCATTGCTGAGCGGAGTGGGGATTAGAGAACAAGCCACAATCTAAAAAAATGTGTAAGTTTGTTTCCTGGGCGAAACCTGGCCAAAACATTTACTGCAGTTAATGAAAATAAGTTCCTGACTCATCTACCCAGACTTCCTCCAAGTGTTTATGTCTTGCCTTCACAGGAACAAAGGCGAAAAAAATGAGACTATTTACTTTGAGTTTCTGCTGAAAGCTTCATGACGAGTGGGCTTCTTCGGGTTGATGTTTGAGGCTTGCGGGCCTTTTTGTTTCTAAAAGGTGTCAATGGGAGACTACATTTAACAAATTGCTTTCACTTTTGGTCATTTCTCTGTAGTCACCCAACTCATCCACATCTTCAAATGTAACAATGTTAATTACAAAAAAAAAAAAAAAAAACTACATCTTGAAATCATGAAGAATTTATACCATTATTTTCGATAACCTTTTAATATTTTCTGCTACATAATGACCATTGTTTCAGAATGGCAAACTGCAGTTGCGGGCCAGGTTTGAGTTTTTTGGTTGGGTTTTTGTTAAAGTTTGAAGAGAGATTTGAAGAGGTCTAATCAAAATGAAAACTGCAGAAAGACAAAATTACTATTGCAATACTTAAGCGAAAGCCTAAAACAAATATGAAACAAATGTACTTTTTAAAATTTAGCTACCTTATGGAAAGCACTTGTTCCCAGCATGCAATACTCCATCTTTTTCCTTCCCTTTTTCTTTTCCATACAGAAAAAGCAATGTTTCAAACCCTTATTTATGAGCCTGTTCCTTTCCCCTACAATATATCCCACCCCACACACATAACCCTCTATCTGGCCATTGCCTTTTGTCAGGTCTGTATCATTGATCCCATGGCTTGTTTCTAATAAATGCAAACCCCTGAATTTCGTTTAATATCTGTAATAATGCTAAAAGGGAAGGCGCTTGCAGCAGAGTCAAACACCATAATAAAAAAAAATCATGCAGCTTGGTAAGACATTATAAATATAATTCAGATTATTGTTAAAAATGACTTCATTAAAAGGGATAGCTCTCTCTACCAGACAGGCTGGGCTTCAATTTAACAGTGTTGGCCCCATTAAAATCAAAAAGCAACCCAGGATCAGCATCCTCAGTCAACCCAGACCACTGCAAATCATGACTCCATAAGTTTTGAGTTTCTCTATGGGGCTGGGTGCCAGGAATTATTGCTGTTTATAGAGCAAACTTAACTCATTAACTTTTAAAATTACATTATCTATCCTTAACATTTATCAGTAAACTGCGTTCAAATTCAGTGACAATAGCATTGAAGTTACATGGAAGTGAAACATTTCATGCAAATTATCTCCCCTCATCTCCGCCCACCCAAGGCCAAGTCCCAACATTTCAATCTGTCATTGTTGTATTTTCTTTCATTTGTTTTTGTTTGGTTTTTGTTGGGGATTTTCCCTCCACTTTCTTTTATTTTTTCACAGGATCTTCCCTCCCCATCCCTTATAAAGCTCATTTTGACAGAGCAGGTTTATAAACAAATGATAGGAACAATACCTTAATAAAGAAACCATTTCAGCTGTATTTCCAATAAACATTTCAATTAAGTTCAAATAAGTCATGAATAACTTAAAGGGACCGACATCCAATTAATTACAGATCTCTGAATTTCCCTGTCTCAGGACAGAGGGCTTCCCCCATTTGTTAGCATTCCAGATCATCACTCCTGAGTCTAAATCAGCTTTCACTTTCACCTCTGATGTTTTAAACTGACAGAAGAGGAAAATTTAAACCAGGAAAACCAATTAATCTGCAGTGAAGCTGCCAAAGGGGTTGAACCCAAAGTCCCGCCAACCCCCAATTTTTCTGGAGTCCAATGTTTGGCTTGGTCCTTTAAGTTCAAAATGTCCAAAGCCCAGAAGGAACAGTCAAAGCGTTCCATTCAGCTACTTTTGCCCAGTTTGCAATGAAAATGTTAACTCCTTCCCCATCTCTTCAATAATATGATGAGGCCATTACCTCCAATCATGAATGGTGCATTGGCGTCTCAGACTCATTGGACAAGTTTTACGCAATCCTCCAAAGCCAATTCTCTTGCCCCGAAGCCCCTCAGGGTTCCCTCACACCCCCTGGGGGAGGCCACACGCTGGCACACAGGAAGGCTCATATCCTGTGCCGACAAACAAAATGGGAAAGACAGAGATTTAAGATAAGCGTGCAATCTCACACTGATCAGACAAACCCAAGCCCAAGGTCGAGCCGCTGGAGCCTCCAACGCAGATTCTAGCTGGGGCTGCTGACCCCAGGAATGCCTTTGGCTGCTATCGATTCCAGCCTCAGTTATCCAGCTCACAAACCCACAGGACGGAGGCTGGGAATGCTCCTACCCACACTCAGGCAGGGTATTTGGAGGTGAATGGCTTAGCCCTCACCTGAGCTGTCAGCAGCAACAGCACAGTGGCTACCTGGACACCTCAAGGGACACCGGTACCATCCTGGCGTCACCTCTTTTCCCTGGAGGTTCCCAAACAAACAGGTCCACTCTAAATGACATGGGGACATCAGCAGGTGACGTGGCTTCCGCCACAGCCCTGGGACACACATCTCTCGGGAAGCACTGGGATTTTAAAACTGGCTGAGGATGGGAAGTTTGGGGGTAATGGATGCTAAATGATCATACTTCTGTTGGAAGATTGATCCCTCTTCAACTCACATCACCCATGCGACAGAAAGTCAGTCTGAATCAGACTGGAAATAACAACACAACATTAGAACCATGAAATCTGAAATAAAGCAACCTTAAAATTCATAAAATCAAACTTTGTTGAGTCATTTGTAATTACTTTGCCAGGCCGAAAAAGCAAAATAAATGGTTCAGATTTCAATTTCTTGATTATTCAGACAGTACATCACAGCTTGATACGAGTGTTTGGCAAGTACACCTCCAACACAAGATACTCCAGCAATTTAAGAATTAAAAAAAGACAACGTGGCTTAAATACTTCACATGGCCGGCCAAACTGAATATGGAAGATTGTATCTGCAGCTAACAAGCACATACCCATACCTTCAGACATGCCAGGATGGAGATGGGTACTGTGTTTAACACCGATATTTTCTGACTTAGAAGGCAGACTGCGTGCCCCTGTGTGTCTTGGCATATAGGGGGTCCAAATGGAATTTGCTTCCTCCCATCAGAAAACATTGTGGGTGAGGAGCCATCAGCCTTGAGAGCAGATCAGCTTGGCAATTACTGCATCAGGCTTGATGACACTGAGCTCAGGGAAGCCACTTCATCCATGCCGGGCTCTCCCAAAACACTGAGTATCATTTCCCAGGGCTGTGCTGTGACAGGGGATCCCCAAGCATCTTGCACGGTTCTTTATGTCATCCAAAATTGCTTTGATTTTAGCCCAGTATTTCACCCCTATTTCAGAGCCTGAAGAATTATTGTTATATCTTACAGCCAACACAGGATCAGCACAGCTCTGTGCCTGGGGCGCAGATGAAACAAGACTTGGTTTCTTGATGATGTGCTTTTATTCCCTATTCCAGTTACTTTTAAATAAGGTAACTTTTTAATAAATTTGCCCAGCACTATCTGTATTTCATGCATGCCTCTAAAAGTCAGGCCACGAAACAGATCTGCTGAGAAGCTGATGGTGAAACACTGAGTGAAATCTCTTAAATACAGGAAAAATATGCCAAGAAAATGAACCCTGTGGTTCCCACAGCGACAAAAACTGCCACTCTTGTTGTATGCAGGTTAAATGATGCTCTCTGGTGTGATCGGTGTAGAATATTTATATTTGCCATGAGGACAAGTGATGGCTGTCCCTGGGACTCTGGGACCTGACAATTCCAGGACAGCTGACCAAGGAAGAGTGACAGCCAGGAAGCCACAAGAGTATCTCAGGGAAAGTGGAGCAAGCAGAGATAAAAAAAGAGAGAACTATCAGGAGAACGGAGAATTGGAAGAGAAAACTACTTGAAAACATCCTTGAAGGTAAGGGTTGTTATGAACTCTCCCCCTGCACTGAGTGGTACTGAGAGTCTATTCCAACACACCCTCTCACTCACTAGCTAAGACATTTTAGGCATTTTAAGCTTTCTTCCCTTTCTCTTATTTATTGCATTTCTGGCCTAGTTTTCCAAGGTGTGCCACCCACATTCCTGTGCAAGGTAATGAGATTTGCAGTGCTGCAGCACATATGAACATGACAGACAACTGAGGGGGGGGGGGGCCTCCTTTCCAATCCTCTAATCCTGGGGAGAGCCCGTTTTGCTAAGACGATGTTGTCAAACTCAGAGCACCTCCTGAGCCCCATCCCCTGAGCATCTGCAGCAGGAAGCTGTGCCCAGGAGCAGGGTGAGTGCCAGCCCCCCAAAACCACACTGGCGCACATGGAAATCAACACAAACCCATAATCACACCCTCTGTAAAACCGACATGATTTTAAAACTCAGATTATCACAATGAAGGAAATTGCCAACTGCAGATGCCATGCGACAAACCCCACTGTAAGTTTGTGCCCCACACTGTGCACAGGACACATTCCAGCATCCCTCGCAGGCAAAGAGGCTATTCCTAACAGCCCCTTTGTCAAAAAAGCCAAGAATTTTAAAAATACTAAAACCACTTGAGGATTATTCAAGCTACTTCCAAAACCAATTTCCAGCTGTGTTGTCAAACCAAAAGGACCATTCACACCATGTCTAGACATCCTACACAAACATCGGCCCTCAGGAAAGAAGTCACCTTAAATGTGGTACTAAAAACCCCACCTTATCCTCAGGAGGAAAACTCTAAGGCCTAACAAAAATTTATGTGGCTATTTATATCAGTGGTTACAGCCAATTTTCAGCACAGGATTTATGAAACTCTGCTTTATATCTTTGTTTGGGTTGCCATCTAGTCTCAGCGTTGGCTGACTCTGCCACATAAGAACTCCCAACCTTCCCATCAGAGGAAGAGACCATGGAAGACAACTGTAGGGCGAAAAAATCAGTAAGCATGATATGCTCAGTCTCCATTCTCCATTTAAAGGTTAAAAAAACCACCTTCTGCCCAGTCCAGCAGACAGGGATCTCCTAAGTCATTCACACATTCTCATCTTGCCTCAATTTCTGGAATTTTTCCACTGCGAGCCCGAAGGCCCTCCATCTGGTGGGTTGTGGACACTCACGCAAAACTGAGCGATACTGTCTTTCCTCATCAACTTTGGCTTCAGTAGGAGAGTCCTGGGCACTGTGGCCATCTTGTGCTCAATATGAAACACAAAATTGGCAAATTTCTTGACTGTTCTGGAACAACTCCTTATCGTTCTGATGAACAATCTGCTTCCCTAGGCTTGCGGGAACTCCTGGTGGCGTTTGCTTATTTTGATGACATAGCCCGAGGTATGTTAAGAATGCCTGGTAGCTGAAGTTGAATGTTTCTGAGGGATCTTTTCAACACACATGACAAAGGCCACATCAACTCTGGCACCTCTACTGCCCATTCTGCAAAGCACTCTGAAATCATGTCCATTCCATTCTCTAGGGCACAAGAAATCCTGAATTAGAGGCACTCACAGCCTCAAGGAATTAGGCGCTTGCCACACCTCCTGCCATCTTAGAGAATATCTTTCTGTGACTGTTCAAGAAACCTCCGACAGATAAATGTTTATATGCACACAACATGGCAGTGGAAATCAATATTCAATACACATCCGACGGTGGAGAGCCAGGCTTGCGTTCAGGGTATTTTCTAAAAGATTTTGGTGCTGAAATGCAATAAAGCCTGCACATCTTGCAGAAATTTGAAATCGAGACTGGGATCATGAAGCACAAGGATATATTTGGCTTACACAATGATATCTACACGTTCATGATCAGGAAAAAAGCTTGCATGAATATGTTCTACAATTCCAAAATACATCCTCATCTAGATTGTAGTTAAGCTGCAACCATCCCAGAATAAAAATAATTTCGAAATAGAAGCATGTTTATGAACGAGCAGTTACCATTTAAATATAAATCAAGATCATCTTAAAAATTTTTATCCAAGCTCACAAAAAACATTTGTGTATTAAACAAAGCAGCACAGTAGTCGCTGTAAGATGCTTGCAAGAACAAAGCAAATAATCAATATACACGTAATTTATGATTGGATTTACTCAGCACTGGGAAGCTGCAACCAGATTAGACTGCAAAGGTGAACGGTGCCTGCCCTCTGTGTCATGTTTCCTGACATCAGCACTGCTGTCAACAGCCAGAACAGGCCTGCCTGCAGCCACAGGAGTGGTTTGGCGAGCAGCCCTCCCTGCTCACAGCTAGTCTCTGAGCTTCCTCGCTCGCCTAAGGCCCCCGGTCAGTGCCAGCAGGAAACGCTCCAGCCCTGCCCGCCAGCCACACACTATCCAGCTCAACCACTCAGGCAGAACTTAAAGTATTCACAACCAGAGCACAGGAAGCCCTGTGTCCCTCAGCCCAGCTCACACACACACTCAACACATAGGTATCACAACCAGGAAGCACAGGACAGCCCTGCGCTGCCCTCAGCAGCTCACACACACACTCACACACACTCAGGTATTCACAAACCAGAGCAACAGGGACAGCCCGCTGTGCCCCTCGCAGCTCACACACCACACTCACACACACTCAGTATTCACAACCAGAGCCCACAGGACAGCCCTGCTGTGCCCTCAGCCAGCCTCACACACACTCACACCACACTCAGGTATTCACACCTGAAGCACAGGACAGCCCTGCTGGCCCTCAGCAGCGGTCACACATCGACTCACACACGCTTCAGGTATTCCACACCCTGAGCCACTAAAGTGCTCCCCATAGTGTCAGCAGCCTCATGGACATCTCGCTACTGCACCTAGCGTGTATGTCACGATAGCTCTACACCCTTGAGCACAGGACAGCCCTGCTGTGCCTCAGCAGCTCACACACACTCCACACACCACACTCACACACACTCAGGCATTCAACCATCTGAGCACAGGACAGCCCCGCTGTGCCCTCAGCATAGCCAAACCCAGGGCTGGCATGCGAGGGAAGCACAAACACAGCCACACAAAAGAGCACACAAACACTTTCCCCTACTATCCAAAGCCCTGCCAATCCATGCTTTCTCAGACACCAGATCCATCAGATACTGGAGGGATCCTCGCCAACTGGCTGCATCTGAGTTATTCCGAGGGTAAAAATAGGCACTGAAGGAGTTGGTGCTGCTTGTTTTCCTTGCCTTCACTTCACACACGCGAGGCACAAAACGCTGCCATTACAACACGGGGGGAAGGCTGTAAAACAAGAGCCTTCAAACCACCCGTTACTTCTTCTAGCACTGCACATTTCTACCTCTGTCCCTTCCTGTCTAAGCATAGCTCCCAGGGGTTCCAATCCCTGCCTAAATGCAGTGGTTAGCCACCTCAGCTACTGCGTCTTCCACATTGCCTCAGGAACCTGTGACAGGCAAAGGGCTTCATAGCAGCCAGCAGCAATGGCGCGAACAAAACAAAAAAGAGCCATTCACAAACTTGAGTTTGACTGTTTAAAGAAGAAAACCATTGTAAGAGCACTATCTTGCCCCACTAAGATTTCCAGAGCTGTTCTGTCCCCTTCCTGTTGCTGCCTATGAAGCTGCACCAGCAGCAGCTTCCTAGGCCCAGTGAGCACAAGCCACCAAAAACTGGACCCAGAGTCCGAGTCGAAATCAATGCACACCAAGAGGTAAAACAGGGAGAAAGAAAGCATAGCTGGGCTCTGGGAGAGGGCAGGAGCTGGGGCAACAGAACAGCCAACAGTGAAGGGTAGGGGCTTGAGAGCAGGCCTTTCCTCCCTGAAGAACGAGGCAGCTGCAGCATCCTCAGGGAACAGCTGCTCACTCAGTGCTTTTATTTTTGTTTCTTATAAATTGTTTAGATAACTACTTGAGTAGTAGAATTAAATGGAAGAGCTTTTTTTCTGCCACATGATCTGGATAGCTCTGCAGGTTGATGTGTCCATAGGCGTCAAACTTACACAGGCCTAAGACTCAGTACATGGACCACCTTATTCTGGAGTTTTACTCACCAACTCCTTAACTTGTAATCATGTTTCAAATGCCATCGGGTGCCTCTAAATAAAAAAATAAAAAAAAGCGATACTATAATGGTGCAACTGAAGTGACTCACTGCAGAAAAAAATGGTATTTACTCCATTCTTACATCCAAACCATCACGCGTTCACAAGTCAGAGCACTACAGTGAAAATAGAGACACTAAATACAAGGCTCCTGTTTGCTTTTGACACCAGAGCTGCATGAGCTACTAACAATGCAGTTCTTGCCGTTGAGGCACTGGCCCTTAGGGTAGAATAAATAAGAGTTACACCCTCTTGAAGAAGCCTTTTAGTCAATCTGGAACACCATTTGATTTTGAAGCCAGATCTTAAGTTCTTGTCCTTGAAAGCTCAAAAGGAAACAGGCCAATTTGACCATCCTGCCCTATGAAGAATCCTTCCCAAATGTGTCAGGTGAGGCCAAAATAACCTATCTCAATAAATACAGGATTATTGAATCTTATAACAAATACTCAAACAAGGTTCTTTCTTCCAATGCAAGAAGACTCAGGACCAGACCGTCATTTGTCATCTCCTAAGAAACCCACCTCTATAAACAGATTTTAATTTATATGAACAGGACAATCGTCCACTAATTAAAAATTAAAAAGGATCCTTTACAATTATGTTCATAGAAATCATATCTAGCATATTTATATGCTCCAAAATCCAGGTACAGATCAGATCTTGACTCACAACAAAAAAAATCATGTATGCTGTTCAGATGCAGGCCACACAATCAGTGTTGCTTTTTTAAACAAGCTACGTGAATGCATTCTTAAAAAAATTCAATCCCACAAATGAGCATTATTAATATACAAACTCAGCTGAACTAAAGGTTTTCAAAAAATGCCTCCCAATTTTGCCTACAGCCAGAGCAGCTCCAAATGACAACTTGGTGGATAACAACACCACTGAGCAGCCCCAGGAGCTGTTCCCTGCCTCTCCTCGCACCTCTCCTACAGTCTTAGGACTGAGTCCTCCTCAACATCTGATACTGCTTTGCTCATTCCCAAAGAATTTTGTCTCCCTTAAACATCTCAAATAGTGGAACACAAGGCAACGTTTTCCTTTCCGAAAATAAAACTCCACAACAAACTCACCCCAAATACATTCCTACTTTAACTTACTAAGTCTGATTTGCAGCTACCACAAAATGAACACAGTAACCCCAGGAGTACGTCTTTGCTTCCACAAAATCACTTGCTTCATTTCTTTCTCTGATCAATCAAATTCAGCTGCCCATCTTAATAACAGCTGTAAATATACAGGACTGTATGGTTTATGATACGGATAAGATATGATATGTTTCTGTATTCCAGAATTTGTTGGTTAAACTTCAATGTTTATTTCAGTGTTATGTTAAGACAGGAGTGCTAAATGCTGGGCCTGAATAATCAACCCTTACATCATTGTGCAGTGTGTGAGCAGCACAAACTCACCTGCCCACAACATTGTCCTGCCTTTAGGTACAGCTCACGTGATGCCTCAGCAGCAGCACCACAAAATGAGACTTATATACTGTCACTGGTCACAGCCTTAACCCACTTACTGTGGCTAAACGCCTGTACATGAACAGGGCCACTTCGAAATTGCTAATGGGCAAACTCTGGCCAACACACACAGAAAAATCCACCAGTCTATCCTCTCAGTTTGAGGGAGCACACACACCTTCCTGGGTGCTGTGTTGTGCCAGCTGATGGCTGAACACTGCAGCGGCATGAACTTTACCAAATACAGACCAAGAAGGTTGTTCTCTGTGAAGACTTTTCATCCTAACTTGTCGTCTCAACACAGGCAAAGGAAGTACCTTCCCCTTCCTCATCTCCGTGCATACCAACAGCTTCTCATCCCAGAGTAACACAAGTGAGTTAAGGCTCTGCCACAACAATACATTCTGAAATACAAATCGTGGTAACCTAAAGAGACACTTTCTTTACAAACCTCTCTGAGTGGAACCATCACTTCAAAACAAATTATTTTTAGTAATGGGCGGACTAGGCTGTCTCAGTTTCAGTGATCTCAGAGATGTCCCAAACACTGGGAGCATCTCATGTCTATGGGATCGCCAAAGCATCACTTCTGAAGTAACTAAGATAAATAAAATTAATTTGAGCAAGGGCAGCTAACATCAAAAAAACAGTACAAAACCATTTTAGCTTAGTATTACTTTGGAGAACAGTTATTTTTTGGTATAGGGTCAAAAAGACCACCTCATATTTAGACTTGGAAGTTGGAAGATTGCTCTAATAATCTTTCAAAAGGAACCATTTAGTACCATTAGAATCTGGCATCTCTTTAACACCAGGGGGTGTTCACCCTCTGGTAACTCTCACATATCATTATGATGTCCATCTGCTGCCTTCACTGCCCAAATCTGCAAAAATCTGCAAAGAACCAAGAAGTGTGAAAAAGCAAAAAAAACTCTAAGCTGAGCGTCCATCTCTCACCTAAGATGACAGCGTGATATGATCCCAGATCCTCAAGTAATCCCCATAAACCTCAAAACATCGCCACACCAGGCTGATTCAGCAGCCACACCCAACCCCACTGACACGGCGAGTGGACCGCCTTTCTGTTTGCCTGCCAGCCCGAGCCCTGCAACCCTGAGCTTTCCCTGCCAGACCCACCCAGAGCCCCCATGCCATACCCTGAGCCTGCGCCTGCTGGACCCACCCAAAAGCCCCCATGCCATACCCTGAGCCCACATTGCCAGACCCACCCAGAACCCCCATGCCATTACCCTGAAGCCCTGCCTGGCCAGACCCACCCAGAGCCCCCATACCATACCCTGAGCCCCAGGAGGGGCCCTGGGCAGTGAATCCTTCAGGTTCTGAGCTCTGGACGGGACAGCTCCCGCTCCCGGACGGGGGCCCCGGGCCCAAACCGGGAAGGGTGCCAGGATGGTGCCAGGGGACTGCTCGATGCCCAGGTTCCGCAGGTAGATCTGGGGAAACAAGSACAGAAACACTGAGAGAACACACACGGGTCCCGAGGATCCAGCCCCGGGCACTGCAGCAGAGAGCTCGGCTTCTCCAGGGCAGGGGCTCTACCCCAGCCCCACCTGCTCAAATTCCATTTCCCAGCTGCAAGGAGCACACAAAGCTTGGCTTCAAAACCTTCTCCCTCCCCAAAAACTGCTGCACAGGAAGCACTGGCAGAATTGGAGCTGGGCAGCAGGGGAGCTCCTTGTTCTTTAGGAGAAGTTTGTTCAAGCCTCCAAGGCAAACAGTTGGGAAGGATTTTG
The DNA here is from genome assembly GCA_009741485.1 of Malurus cyaneus samueli. Classification (NCBI taxonomy): domain Eukaryota; kingdom Metazoa; phylum Chordata; class Aves; order Passeriformes; family Maluridae; genus Malurus; species Malurus cyaneus. Next base: position 86,127 of record VKON01004058.1, read on the forward strand.
TCAAAGCTGGGTCACACGCTGATATTACAGGGAAAAAACCAGCCCCAATTTCCCTTGACTTCATCAGCTGTAGGGGCAAATTAATTTCACCCCATCCACAGTTTCCTAAACGAGCCAGGAAAATGCAGTGAGTTATCTTACACACTACAGCCAACCCCATTTCCTATAGGTTTACTATAAACTTTCCTATTAGCAGCCAGATAAGTGACCTGGCCCCGTTTAGCTTGGCAGCAATTTCTGGGAGCAGAATTCCTCAGGAGGAATGGGGGAATGTGTAATTATAGCCAGGAACAGAAGTCATCTCCCTGCCTCATGAATTTCATGTCAAACACCCTCCCTCCAATATTTATATTTGTTTCACCACGGGTTTGCAAAGACAACAGAGTGAAAAGAGCTTCTGGAGCACATTCCCGAAGACCTGATGATTACAGGAGTCATCTTGTGCGAGGAGCAGCCTCTTACTCAGAGGATAATGACATGTTTGGCATTACCATAAATCTGCATCTCATTATCTCCACCACTCAGCTCTCAGTGGCTGCACAGGGCCCTCCATGGCTCCAACCCCAGACAGGGAGGAGGGAAGGGATGGAGAGCTCTGAATGCCCTTTATGAGAAATACATCAAGAATTGAGGCCTCAGAGCTGCAACAAGTGAAAAAGCAAAATGTGAATTCATAGGAAAAATAAAGGAATTTCATTTCCAACGAGTTGTGCTGGGTTTGCATCCCCTGCAGAGCTGGGGGTGGAGTTCAGAGTCTCAGCCCCACATCTGGAAAGGAGAATCTGATCCTCTGAATGAGCCACCAACCCACTCCTGTCACCCTGCTCCCAGGCACTCAGCTATCCCTGCAAAAGAAAAGATTTCCCACATCCAACCCTTCTCTGGCCACATTAAATATTACTAAAAGTTATTTTCTCCAGCTCTGTTTAAGATAAACTGAACCAATATCATGGGTAAAATTCACCTGGAGCACAGCCCAGTGTAAAACCATTTATTGTGGCTGTACGTACGTGCTTGATATCTCATTATGTCCTAAAAATGAGACAGTGGTGGGGGCGAAATGAAAAAAGATGCTCCAAGCACATATGGATTTTACAGTAAAAGTTTCAGTATATATCCATAGACATCAGTATTGAGTTCTGCTGGGGCTCAATCCTTTTTGTTTCAATATAACTAAGGAATGAAAAGAAGGCTTTTTGTCACCAGTAAAATGCATATATTGTCGCGTCACTGTGCTAAATATGTAATATATGCTTTCTGGGAAAAAAAGCCTCTAATTTTTGGCTCCTTAGGTATAGAAACAAAAGACATGCCCACCAGGCAGACATAGACCTTTCACTGAATATTTACTATAGCATAAACCTGGCCAGTGAATTCAGTGGCTTCACAGAAGGCACAAAATTCTTAACTAAGTAAATTAACTGACAAAGACTGTGAAAAATAATGAATTTTCCAAAAACTGAGGAGTTTATGCTGAGAATTACTGTATCACAGGAAGTAGTGTTAGAATTACTGTAGAAGAAGGTGAGAAGTTGAGCTGGTCACAGTATTGCAGGGTTTATTTTCTGTTGACATGTGTTGTTTCACAACTGTGTCATTTTAACACAACATTTTGGGAGAGGCTTGCCCAGTATCGTTCGCACAAGCACAAATCACGAAGAGCTCTAAAGTCAGTTCTCTTTTCTGATGACTCATTGCAAAGGATTTCACGCTTCTGAATCTCACACATTCACAAATTCAGAGGCCTCTAAATAATCTGGACATTAAACATGTAGATGTCCCTTGTTTCATGTTAGAGCTGTAGCAAGTGGACTCACGCCTACTTTTAGAAAAGAAATATATTTAAATATGTCAAAATCATATAATTCATGATGGAAAATGTCAAGTCAGAGTGCTCTACTCTGTAGGACATGGAATAATTTCTTAACTCCAGTCCATTCTATGCTAACTAATTTATAATAGCTTGTATTAGGAAAGTCTGAAGTGGTGTGTACTGGAGTTGATTTCCAAGCATTGCAAAAATGCATAGAGATAACTGGCATTCCCTGTCCTCATCTCCTACAAACCTCCTGATCTTTTTTACTGCCATTAGATGTCCCCATAATGACTATCTTACTAAGCAGGTATTTAATCAAGTGCGATTAGATTTGTATGTCTTTCTTTGATTTTTTAGAATATCCAAAACAACATAAAATCACAACATCAAATGCCACCCTAATACCCAAAGAGTCTCATCTTTGCTTTTACGCTATTACGCCTCTATGGGTCTTGCACAGTTATAACTCTATCAATGATCCAATAAATTATCTCTTAAAATGGGTAATACTCATTCTTAATTACGTAACTTAAGCGGTCTAAACAGAAGTAATTATTAATGTGATTTATGGGATGCATTAGTAGCATTACAGCATCTGAGAGACTTGTCATGAATTAGAGGCATGTGGTGTTTCAGGCTGCACCTTCAGTGGATGAGAAAGCAGCCCCTCCTTCAAAGATGAGATGGTTGGTCTAAGATGAAGGACACCAAACATGTCCATGCTCTGCATGTAAAAGGAAACAGTGTCTCAGTGACTGAATATCAAACACCCAGATGATTTTAAGGATAATTTCACATAGAAGTTATCATGCCTTGCATATAAAACAGGTATTGAAACTGCTTATTTAGTTGGGTTCTGGTTTCTGCATTCTGTGGAGAGAAAATATTTCTTGGAAGCAGATTTCTCTGTGCCCACAAGCTCTTGATTGTATGCTTCCTTTGAAGACAAGAGTTGTATACAAAATACTTCTTCCTTTCCTAATACGAAGGGAAACTCTTTGCTTGCGTTGTTATTCCTCATTTTGCACTTTCGGACGCTGTAGGTCACGATTTGCATGGAATTTATAACTATTTTAAAATACATTTTGTTAAATGTAAATATAACCTTCAAGATGTCATATTGTCATTGATAATTCAACATCTACTGTAGGGCTCGTGTAAAACTTTAGAGAAAAGCTATTGCCTATCATGTCAAATTGCAGGTCTGCGTGATATTTGATGTGGATATACCCAATTGTTACAGGTTGTGGTATGTCTGCTGCGGATACCCCAGTACTCACTAGCCCCCACTTTCTTTCCTCGCTATAGAAAACTTGAAAACAGATAGTCGCAAGGGCACTTCTCCCAGACATCTTGTGTGCTGCCCAGGATGTTGTGTCTACCTCCCTCACCGCTCCACTGCAGATCAAGCCCGCAAATGCACGCACAGAATGGTCCAACTTCAGACTGATGCAGATCAGTGCTGCCAACAGTCGGCACACTTGGGTGTGATGCTCACAAGCTGCTAAAATAAGGACTGCCTCACGTTTATAGCATCTGTGTCAGTGGAACCCAACTACTACTTCTGCCTAATACCTCTGAGTGGCGGATTCTTCAATGCTGATAAACCAGGCATAAATGTAATAGCTGCAGTTGTCTATAGCAATCATAGAATTGGTTTGTGGTTGGAAGACGACTTAGAATCATTGATCATCTCTACTGCCCGCAGCATGTGCGGGATTCGCCCTCACGCCTACACACCGGATATACCTACACAAAATGTTCATCCCAACTCATGGATCTTGAATACATCTCCCAGAGGATGGTGGCTAGCCTAGGCTTCTCTGTGGAAACTGTTTCATTCGCCTCACATGCCTCTCATCCCATTATTAGGAATAATTTTTTCCCGCTATGTTACTCAATTTAAACCTACTCCTTTTCAGTTTGAAGCCATCTTTTCTTGCCTGTCAACTTACCAGGCCTGTATATAAGCCCTCCTCAAAACATGTAAACACCCGAGAAGCACAACATGATCTCGTTGTAGTACCAGAAGGCTGCTCTCTGTTATAGGTCTCCCATTAGAAGACTCATCATCTTTCAAAAAGGTATGACACTCCCTTCCTACTTTCCAAGCAACTATTCTTGAGATTGAAGACAATGCTTTACAGGTCCCTCAGAATATCTTCCACTGGCCTTACCAATTAGCAACCTGTTCCAACAAGGTTCCCTTGTCCTACTATAGTGAGCAATGAAGATGGGATCAAGTACACACACAGTAGGTTGGCAATTGACAGAGCAGAAAGCAGTAGAAGTGGAAACCAGCTACTTCTCACACTTGTTATATGATAGCAGACGCAGTGATCTGAATTGGACTTCTCATGGAGCTGCAAGCTCTCATATGCACTAGCTCATGCCTGAGCTTCTCACATCACTTCAGCCATCCCATAGTTCTCTCCTAGAATAATGTTCCCAATCCATATTTATCATCACCTGTATTTTATGGGAAGTTTACTGGCAACATTCAGGACCTTCTGAGGCGCCTTTATATGCACTCTGTCTCCCCTTGACCATACAGAGATATTACAGTTTCAATTACATGTTTATTTATAGTAATGCGATAATAATGCAACGTGAGAAACTTAAATCGAGTTTCCACTGGAAACACTGACGGTTTGAATATATCCTACTTTTTACATGTGCTGTTTATTTTTAAAAAAACAGTGTACAGAAAGATCAGGGACAAAAAAATATTGGACAAAACTCAAATCAGTTGTACTCAAGTACAATTACCATGAGGGGGAGAATAACAAACCTAAGATACCGCCAGTTTAAATAGTAAACATAATTATAATTGGCTAAACATTATGAGTTTGAATACAACAAAAAGGATCTGGCAACAGGATGCTTTACTGCTGCATATATGTTTCAGATTTTATATATCTGCCCCAAATTTTATTGAACTAGCACTTGATGATGATAATTTTTCTGCCAGTCTATTGCAAAGCAAAACCAAATAGCAATCAAAAGGAACAGAATAAATGGATCTATACTCCTGTGTGGAGATTCACCCCTACCTGCTGAATATGGTAATTTTTAAATATATTAAATTTTTTGAATTATTTTTCTCATCGTCTCTCGTTTATCACTGAGCAGATCTACTCTATTCTGTCTTCAATTGCATAGTTTTTTACACTATATGGAGTCTGTAAGGAAGACCCAGTGCTATGACCACTTTAGTACATCCTTTGTACGTCTAGACAAATTAAAGATACAGAAATAGATAGTTAATAGAGATTTTTAAATTTACTTGTTAGCTCAGTAAGGAGTAGATTCACTTCGGTTTACAGACTGCACATTCAGACTGCCTGAGAAATGAGATTACTTGGGTATCCTGGAGCTCTGGCAAAGTACTTGACACTATAATATTCAAAAATTTTCACCAAAGGAAGGGCTTCTATAAACTGATGGAGATAGGTTCATACAATTATGGGGTACTTTAATATTCCATCCATAATAACAAACCCTGCTGCAAATAATTCATCTGTGGATTTTATGCACTTATTCAGTTAACAGCCATGATAGTAAAAGATCTGACCAGTAATACTAGATCTAGTAATAGTCTTTTTATATGCGAGTGTTGTCATTAACTTTCCCAGTCGATATCCAAGAAATCATTAAGATACTGCAGGAGAATCATGATAAAACAGAAAAATCCTAGAAATACCTGGATATGTAAACTTACCAGTCTTTCTCAGTACCACTGTCCCTTGAAAGCATAGGTCGCTGCTACTATTACTACTTGGTGGTGCCCCACCCAAATTTCCATCTTTAGCCTTCCAAGCACTAACATCAAAACCTATTTGAAGCAATCACCACGGCCGCTGGTAAAGAATCTGACTCGGAAAACAACAGTATCAGAGATCGATTAATAAACATAGTGTATTAAATATATAAACTGTCTAGATTTAACATAATGGTTCGGGTCTATAAATTACACTTGTAATTAGGAACTATATTAGACGAGCTTAAAGACATATCCTGAAGAGAAACAAGCTAGTTTGTTTCTGTAGCGCTGTGAATATCTCTTCCCTTGCGAGTTAAAAACATCAAAAGGTCCATCCTTCATGTTGCCTGATAGCGAGCCTTTAAGAGAAGAGAACATAAAATTCTTGTACTTAATCTGACCTTCAGCAAATCGATCCCTTCTGCTCGGTTCAGGGATCATGTTTGTACACAGAACAGTAGTTGAACACTATATCATTACAGCTGGAGAAGACTCTGAATTGAGCTGTCCCTTCGGATGTGCGGAGCAAGAGGGCAACTGATACCACAGCATAAGCAAGCTTTGTTATGACCTGAATGATGCTCGTTGCGATGTATAAATAAGTTATAACTAGACCAAAGTAATTCTTTCTACTAATTGCACCTCAGTCTTGAGCTTAGTCTAGAAGACAATTTGTTCCGGGTTTTATTTGGGATAGATGTAGCCTGCCCATGGAGGGGGTCTAACATAAAAAGATTCTTTGTCTTAATCCTGAGAGCACTGAGATGCACTAATATAGTTGTGATCCGTGGTGTTACCGTCTTATTCTAAGTAGTACCATCCTGTCTTTTTTTGTTCAGTGAATTTGCAGATGTGTCAGGCCCAGTTAACTAGATCTACTCCCCTGCTAATAGGATTAATTTGGTCTGTAGCTTGAGGAACAGAAGCTTTGTAATGCACTACGGGCTATATTAGAAGAGAGATGTAAGCCTCAATTTGAACTATTTACAATAAAATATAATATCATTGTAATATTCCAAATGAATACCTGGAAAGAGATCGAATATTTATGCCGATTTACCTATATAACTTTATCAAGTATACTTGAGAGAGAAGGCAAGTGATTGATAAACCTGATTTACCACACAATGGGGAACGAAGCAATATCTCCATTTAATCAACCAGAGCCATTCTCCAGTTAAATACTTAGATTGAGCAAGAGCTCAATCAAGAATCTCCATTGCTCACCATGCTGTAACCTAATCTAGAATCCCCTCTGCCACTCATTTCCGAAGTGCAAGGTTCAATGTATTTTCAGGAATCTCTCTTGTGAAAATAGCCATTGCGCTGCTTTCACCACTGTACACACCGAGTTGCGTGGCCCCTCTACTGCAAAACAAGAAGCAGCTTTAAACAGGAATAGATGTACTTGCTAGCAGGAGTACAAAAAGTACATATCATGCCTCCGTGAATTGCCGCGCGTCCCACTATCCTAATGCTTAGCAAACGCTTTGAGGAGCTTGAAAAGTATTTGAGCAGATCCAAACACCTCAGCTCTGCACCGGTCCTCAGAGTGGCAGGAAGAGAAACCACAAATAATCGAACCGCCTCTACTGCCGTCTTTTTAAAAGGTAAATAGAAATATACTGAAGAATCAAAATGGAAAAAGAAAGAACAATCACTGCATTAAGTGATGAATTTCTCTTTTGTGCGATAGAAGATGTAAGTTAAGGTAATCAAGGGGCTCTGTTTCACATGAACATGAAGTTGCACTGTGGTGGGAAACAGACTGCTTTAACACAAAATTTATCATCCACCCTCATAAACACAGTTTTACCCATCACAGGTGCAGTCATATACCTGTTACTGGAGATTCCTGGAACTGGAGTTACTTGAACTGAGACTGGCATCTTTGAGTCACTAATATTTTTGCAGTCCCTCTAGTACATCAAATTCACTATTTACCTTTCTGATTAATATGACCTTGTCTGTGTTATATCTAGACAGGTTAAATACCTAGATTGTGAGTAACTGCCAAATGACACTAAATCTATTGAAGTGAAATCACAATTTAGGCAACTTGAAACACTTCTACTCACTTGAAGTACTCCACAAGTATTCCTTCACTGTGATCCTCCAAAAGTATTCTAAGGCAAAATCTCAGTTTTGAAGTTAAAAGTTCTGGCTCTCATAAATGGCTGTTTCTGAATACAAGTTCTAGATTCAGATCTCTCAAGGCCTGACTCACAGGTTGCTCCAAAAAGCCACATACAAGTAGTCCTCAGTCTACTGTGGAAGGAGAAAGGAACGTGAAAAGGGAAATGTATATGTTCTATTTTCATTGAGACCTAAAGAGACCATGATTATCAGGAGGCAGCACTTGCGCCATTTTGGTTAACACATGAAAGAGTTTATGCAGTGCCAATGACAGACATTGACGAGGATAAGTATGGACCCTGTGTAGTAATCTTTTTATGAGTCTTTAATACAACAAATGAGTATTATTATGTATTGGGTAGATTTGTCATTATCTGAAATGAACATTACTCGTTGTGGTACAAATGATTAAGAGAATGAGATGAATCAAAACGAGGAGTTATTATATCCCCTATATCAACTATTATCCTTAGTTTAATGACTAAGGATTTGTTATTAATTAACCTGAGTTAATCTGGAAAACAAGGAAGTTGAACTCCCTCTGCAAAGTTATTTGCTAAAGGAAATAGGTCTGGATATTATCCCAGACGTACAGAAGGGAGAAGGAGTATAGGTCATTTTCTCATTAATTACATTTGAGACAAAATCATACAGTGAAAGCAACAGAGAGAAATTTAATCCAGTCATGACTCAAATATATTCCACTGAGGCTTTGCCTAGGTCAGGAGGAGTGTAATGCACCTTCCAGGAGTCCAGGATTGCCAAAGAGTTTGTGAACTGGCTTGTGGAGAGACAGCATGTGGTTATTCTTGTGGCTTCACCTGTCCCCTGTCAGGAAGCTTATTTGCATTGGGAGCTGCAGCAGTGGTGGCACAACGCTCTGGAACCACTTAATTGGGACCTTTCATGCTACAACTAATATCTGCAAAGTATATTCTGTCATGCCTACGTAGACGCAAGGGGATACTCTAGGTTACCCTAACTAGCTCTGAGGATCCTTTCCACTTTCCAAAGGGGTTTCTATTCAAAATTAAATAAGAAAAATGTAAATAATTTTAGAATGAAAAACCTCCTCGAGTCGTTTAATATATCTTCTTTTATTGGGAGAAAAAGATTTTTAATTGTGCGCACTAATATTTAAAGAATCTTTTGTAATTGCCATACCTAAACCATGTTTCGGGTCCCAAAGGTTTTGCTTATGATGAGCAACATGACATCCAAAACATTTCATAACTTCCTGGAGAAATTTGAAGTCTGTAATTTTCAGTGACTTTTAACACAGCAGAGAATTGTGAGATTGAGAGCCTTGCTCACAGAGGGACTCGATGAGCACAGATCATGGGGGCATCCAGCAAAGTACAAATCAGTTCTTTACCTGAGCTGAAGCAGGAATTTGAATAATCTGGCTTATTTGAGAACCTGGTTTCAGTTTCTCAAATAAATATATTAACCACAGGCCATAGGGCAACTGAAGGAGTCTGTTGAAGCCCCCCAATATTAGGAGGTCTATGGACACTTTATTAGGCAGAATGCTGTCTGATTCATCACATTTCCATATCTGTGCACAAGGGAAAATCTTCAGAGAAGAGAACAGGAGACACCCAAACCCCCATAAACCTAGTGAAAAATATGTTTATTGATAAATTAAGAGCCAAGCAAGAATGAAAGATTCCCATGCCTCTTAGGTGTGTTGACTTACTGGGCTGTAAGGGAAGGAGTCAGTGATGGGAAATCGCTTCTTGCCTTACTGCCAGGGGCGTGGTGTGTATCCTGGAACTGCCAAGTGCAGGAATAGCTGCCAGTTCTCCACGCAGATCAAGATTTTACAGGTATGTCTACGCTGCAGGTACACTCTGAGCATAATGAGCTAATATAAGAAGGAATCACTCACGGGATTCTCTCTCCTCCTGCCTTTCTTACATTGCACTTAGAATTACACGCTCTACCGACAACGTATTATTCCTATATCTCAACATACGTTAGGGAAGAGGAAACAACACTACTTTCAGATTCTGTCTAGTGATTATGTGTACAAACCCAAGATGTGTTTGCCAAAAGACATTTAGAGGATAGTTTTGGTGAGAATGACTTAGCTGAGCATTATGAATAAACATCAAAAAACTGGCTCGTACTCGGCATCTATTATTTTGAACTAACAGGAGCAGTCCTCACTAAATGATAATCCAGATGTACGAGAAGGAAAAAGAAGATGTCTATGACCAGGCATTATTAGACAGGGCCTTTTCTTAAAAAAGCAAATTATACTATCACTAAATATAAACTAATTTCACCACTCATCTGACAGCACCTCCTCTAATCATCACAGATACACTCAACAATTATTGAACAAAATGTAGAGTATGTGTACTCCAGTAAGTGATTGGGGATAAAAACAAGGACTTGCAAAACAAACGAATGTAAGGACCAATGAGCACGATGGTCAGTGAAGTCTCTGTAGTTGGAAGAACATTCGTCTATTATTGCTTGCAATGTATTTTAGACATTTAACAACATCACCACAAGATGTAGTAGTAGAGCGTCATTAAGCTTCTATTGCAACATTTACACCAAATACACATGAGACTAGAAAAGATCCCTTGACTAACATTAACTTTGATTTTTTACTAGAGACAACTATATTGGCTAGATGAAAACAAGACTTTTTCATGGACAAGATCTATTATAGATGCTCTCAAAACCCTACATCAATAATTTCAAGCGCTATATGTCAAGTGTGGTTAATTCATGTCAGCAATACACCTCTGTCACATCTGTTGGTCATTAAACAAATAATTATAGGACAAAGAAACCATTCTGAGCTATAGTGGTCACATACGAGATCTCACTTAACCTCTAGCAAGAGATTAAAAGTTCCTATGATGACATTCAACACCTTGTCTAAAATATTTCAAGGAGACTAGAACAAGAGTAACATGATGTTGCGTCTTGGTTTGTTCCAATGCTGTCTTTCCAAACACGAGATAATGAAGGCCACGCATGGCTTACGAGCACACGATATATGATTTTTAAGCTTTTATTTTATGAGAGGTAGGTATGATTTATAAAAAGAATTAGCGTCAGGTTCTTTCTTTATGGTTACACACATATTCGCACCGATTAGGACTACTCTCTTGCTTATGAGCATGTTATCAGGCATATCAATCAGAGTGCTAGTGTGTTACATCTACATTTTTCTGAATACACATTAAAATATTTTAACAGGTTTGAGCAACAGAGTAAGAAAGATAGCTTTTACAGAGTTTTTTAAATCAGAACCTACACGCACACAACTGAGATCACCAACATTTATAAACTTCCATGGAGAGAAATAAAAAAATTCTTAACATTCAAAAATTCTATTAAGTTTACTGTTATGCACAGTGCTATTAAATTAATCTCATCTAAGAATGGAAGGAGTGCATTTTGTCACATATTATCTGTATAAAAATGATGGCATATTTCCTTTCGCACTCACCTCAAATTATTGCGATCAATATATCATATTATTAATATGGTATGATAGCGAGGTTAGAGTTAGAAAATGGGTTTTAGATAACAGAGCCGAAGCTTGAGAGTTGGGTTGTTGATACAGCGAGTGCCAAGATTCCTTTAACCCACAGATACACTAAAAAATTGCACAGATCTGCAGAAAACAGTAAGAGGTAAGAAAATCTCTGTAAAAGATAAATTTCTCTGTACTGTTGGAGA
>VKON01004058.1:104167-147534 GCA_009741485.1 Malurus cyaneus samueli
TGTTAACGTTGAGTGCGGCAGGCTTTAGTGGTTTGGTGTTTTCCTGAGTTGCTTGAATTAAAAAACCCAATAAACATGGACCATCAGGCTTGTATAAATAAATTATCCAGCTTTTTTTTAAAGTGATACCTGATATGACTAGCTTTTTTTCATGTCTAAATTAAAATTGTTGGGGGCAGAAGCTCCCACTTAATAATTGCTGTTAATTTAAAGGGACAATGTCCTGTGTCATTAGTGCTCTGTTCAGTGCTGCTTCACCAGTGAATATTCACATCATGAACTGAAACAAAAGGCTGTGAAATTAAGACCTGCTAGAATCCTCTTCAGGTTTAAATCTAAAAGCCATTAAAAGTTGCCATTTATTATTTGACAGAGAAAGAATCTTATCTTCCCCTTGTAGATCCAAACTGTTCGTGGAGAGGGGAGTGTCTGTGTGTGCTGGGGATTCCTTCTGTATTCAGTGACTAAAGCAAGAGCAGCCCAGATCCTTCATTCTGCAGCTTTTGTGCTCCGTTTGTTTATAAGAGAATGATAACGCCTCACTGGAGGCAAAAGAATGTCTTCAAACGTTTTCAGTCCATGGAATCACTTAGTTAATTGAAGTGAGTAAAGTTCTACTAGGGCCTTAACTAAAAGCAGTTTTATATGAGTGGAACGTACCTTTATTTGTTTTTTCAATTATTATAGATACCTCAAGGTATCAGAGTGCTTTTCTGGGCATATTTGCTCATTGATTGCACTTGAAAAGTCAGGATTAAGGACTTCCACCGTGCTTTTGCCAGCAGGGCATTCACATCCTCACCCAAGCCTGTAAACTGAGCTGCAGCTTCCCTTCTGCCCCTGCTGAAGAAGCAAAGCATTTATGTTCTCTAGGTTTGGATTGCTTATTGTTTTCTGAACCAGTTGAGGAAACTAGGTGAATGTTGACAGAATCAGGACCAGCTTTGACCTACTTGTGGCTTTTTTTCTGATCTCTGTCTTGGGCATGTCACCTTATAATTTTTAAGCTGCTGTTTACTCACCTGAAACCTCATCTAAAGCATTGAGAACTGACAGTTGTTTGGTAATTTGAATATTAAATGTATATATCATCACTCCCACAGTTGTTCCCAAGGAGATTTTGTCACTTACTATATGACCCAGTAAAGGGAATTCTTTGGTAATAATTTTATTTCATCCTGAACTATTGTTTAAACTTTGGGTTTGAAGTATGTTAGAGTCATTAATTTCATTTCCCCGATATTGCACCCATGGTAGTGATTCCATCTGTTATCATAAGGTTTTTGACAGACTCAGAATAGAGAAACATATATTAGGATTTTTGTATCAGTTCGTGGAGATCACTTGAAGCTAAATACAGCTGTGGAATGAAGAGGTCAGAAGGGAGTCCTGCAGGCCAGACCTTGATGTTTCTGTGGATGGAGATGTGAAACCAAACCAACTGTGTTGTAGGATGTCAGTTAGCTTGGTTTATAACAATTCAGGCTGATTCTCTTTTCATGAATAAAGGGAGAGACACACTTTCCTAGAAGATCTTTCTGATGTACTTGGGTTTGCTATACTCCATATGTGTAAGAGGTATTTTTGTAAGTAAGCACATTCCTAGCATGGCATTGTGGGTAGTTTTGAAGGGAGAAGGCGCTGAGGATGCACTGAGCTGTCAGGTCATTTGGGGCTGGCACCCCAAGCACTTCTCTCTATCGTGGTATGAAAGATTGTTGGATACTTACCTGAAAATTTTAGGGTTTTTGCTAAATGTATACGTATGTCAGACTTGGAGTAGTAGCCAATCACGATACCTCCTCAAGATCCATCTTGGTAGTCTGACTGTTGCCGCATTGAAAGATTTTAGCGTCTGCGTCCCACTCTCAGCAGACTGTTCATCAGCTTGCTGTTCACCTCTCCACTCTAGTGCCTCGCTCTATGCTCGGATTCTGCATGCCTTTTGATCTTCAAAAGGATGGTTATGGCCTCAGTCTGTAATTGAGACTGTCAAGGCAATAACGGGTAATTTTTTACAGCACTGTGAGATTGATGGTATGTGCAGAGGAATCATTCACTTCATAGTCCATAAGGTAATGGGAGCTGTGTGTCTTTAGCGCCTCCTCGGTAATAAAGTAGAGATGCCTACTTTTTACCTTTTTTCCCACTTCTTTGCGCCAAGGCTGTCTTCTTAATCTCTGCATGTACTAAAATAATAAAGTATTCTTTCATGTTCCAAAAAATTCCTGTCCCTGAGACATCTTCTACTTTTGGCCTGTAGAGGTTATGATTTCTTTATTCACCTTGTGTTTGAATGTCACTTCTTGTCTACAGTATTTCAGAGAGAATTGAAGCTGGGCAGCGCTGGGCTTACGTAGAAATCTTTACTAATAGAAAAAAAAAAACTTGGCAGCAGGTTTGCATTAATGTTGCATATGAGTAATGTGCAGGAAGGGAGCCTTGGAAAAGCTCTGATGTGAATGCCTGTGACAGCTACTAAGGAAACATGGTGTAATGGAGTTGGGCCTCCACTGTTGTCAAAACTCAGGGGGGAGATCCTGAGTCATGCCGTTCTGGGGAAAAGTGCGTTGCCTGGGAAGAGGCCGCACTGAAAGAATTAATGTGTGTCAGATTGTGGGGGCTTTCCTGGCCCTGCTCAGATTGCTCTGCACAGCATTCCTGCAGCACCCTGGACTCTTTGGAAAGGCCTTTCCTCACAACCAGCAGAGAAATGATCTGCCAAACAGAGCTCAGGCACCTCCCTCCCTTCTCCTGCTTCTCCAGAGCTCCTGCCTCACTCCAAAGCACTTTCACCTTCTCCTCCCACATTCCCCTCTCACTTTTCTCCGAGATTTTGGTCAGGGTTGTTCTATAGGAGGAGTTTCCCGAGGATGAGGATCCCTCCTGCCCTGGACACTCCTCTGGAAGCTCCAAACCAGCAGCAGGGCTGTCCCTGCCAGGGGAGGGATGTCCATCCTCCCCAGCCGTGCTCCAGGGCCGTTGGTGAAGGGAAGCTCCCAATTCCAGCCCATTTTCCAGCCTTTCCTCTGCGGTGGGGTTTGCTGGATCCCCCCTGCTCTGTTCAGTGTCACCATCCCAGTCCCCATGTCCCTCCTGGCTCCCCAGGCAGCTCTCCAGAGCAGCTTTGGGGAGCAGCTCCGGGTGGATGGGAATGTTGGGGTGACGTGCAGAGCTGACGGGGACGGGCTGGATCCTCCAGGGATGGGGCTTCAGGGATCTGGGAAGGATCCAGGAATGCTCCAGAAACATCCGGGATTCCTCTGGAACAGGAGACAAAAGGGAATTTCCGATCATCTTTTATTTCAACAGCTCTGCTTTATATCAGAGGCAAAAGAACTTCAGGTAATGACTGGGTAATAACAGCAACATTCACATAAATACCCATAAATACTCACAGATACCCATAGATAAATACCCATAGATAAATAAATACTCATAGACAAATACCCACAGATAAATAAATACCCATAGATAAATAAATACCCATAGATAAATAAATACCCATAGATAAATAAATACCCACAGATAAATAAATACCCACAGATAAATCAAATACCCACAGATAAATAAATACCCATAGATAAATACCCATAAATATCCATAGATAAATAAATACCACAGATAAATAAATACCCATAGATAAATAAATACCCACAGATAAATAAATACCCATAGATAAATAAATACCCATAGACAAATACCCATAGATACATCCCCAAAAGGGCCACAACCTGAAGGAATGTAAGAAATATAAAAAATCTCCTATAAAATAAAGGCTTGAAAATAATATTATAGTAATATCAATTTCTACTTAGCATGGCAGGATTTTTCAACCTGCTTAGGGCTGAAACATTTTTTACCAACAGGCTGTTATTAGTGAAATAAATAAATCAAATCAGCTAAGTAATGTATTTACACATATCTCACTGCCTGTGATTTTTAATATAAATTACCTACTTCAGTTTCATTAAATCAATTATTTTAAAAGTATATAAAAGAAGCCAGGTCTCAGATAAGCAACAAATTCCCATAAAGTTCTAATACTCGTATTGGGGATTGCTTAATTAATAGATCCTTTATATCAAATCCTAATAAATATTACTCCAGGCAAGTGGAGCACCTTGAAATGAAGGTTACAAAGCCTTTTACTGAACCAGCTCTTTCTTTAGGCCTTTGAAACCCAAATTTGTATTTTAAATTATGCACATTGCTCCAGCATAGACAACCCACAACGCTGTCCATGTGGGTCTGTACTCCT
The DNA here is from genome assembly GCA_009741485.1 of Malurus cyaneus samueli. Classification (NCBI taxonomy): domain Eukaryota; kingdom Metazoa; phylum Chordata; class Aves; order Passeriformes; family Maluridae; genus Malurus; species Malurus cyaneus. The sequence goes on from VKON01004058.1 coordinate 108,429, forward strand.
GGAAATACAAAATTCTGATTTTTTTGTCCCCAGAATTCCACGATTTATTCCAGAGTCTAAGGAAGTTACAGAGATGTTGAAGAGGGTGGAGTTCCCATTTTCCCATTTTCTGTGGTACCTCAGTCTCACAATGTCCAAGAGTCTGCTCCCTGTTTTCCCTTGTTCCAACTGTTTTGAAGGCAAAATCCAGAGGAGCCTTCTCTCCACACAGCCCAAATCCCACATTTCTGTGCCCAGAAACTCTGCATTATCCCATTCTCCAGCAAGCCTCCACTGCTGGCACTCAGGAAGGAGATGGCCCCATAACCCCATCCCACCTCAAGGGAAGGAAATCCAGTTGGGATCTCTGCAGGAACTGCTCCGGGAGCGCCCGGCGCCGGGCTGGGCTCAGCAGCAGCGGGAGGCACGGGGAGAACCTGCTCTCCTGGATTTCTGTGGGGACAGAAACAGGACAGCAGTGAGAGCTGGCCATCCAACCGCTCACATGCAAAACCCAGCCATCCCAGCTGACAGTGCCAAAGATCCCAGCTACAGTGCCAATCCATGGACATGCAAATCCCAGCTGACAGTGAACCATAAGTGCCAAATCCCAGCTGGACAGTGCCAAAATCCCAGCTGGACAGTGCCAAAAACCCAGCTGGACAGTGCCAAAATCCCAGCTGGACAGTGCCAAAATCCCAGCTGGACAGTGCCAAAAATCCCAGCTGGACAGTGCCAAAAATCCCAGCTGGACAGTGCCAAAAATCCCAGCTGGACAGTGCCAAAAATCCCAGCTGGACAGTGCCAAAAATCCCAGCTGGACAGTGCCAAAAATCCCAGCTGGACAGTGCCAAAAATCCCAGCTGACAGTGCCAAAGATCCCAGCTGAAGATCCCAAAGATCCCGCTGCACATTCCCAAAGATCCCAGCTGCACATTCCCAAGATCCCGGCTGCACATTCCCAAAGATCCCGGCTGCACATCCCAAAGATCCCGAGCTGCACATTCCCAAGAGATCCCGGCTGCACATTCCCAAAGATCCCAGCTGCACATTCCCAAAGATCCCAGCTGCACATTCCCAAAGATCCCAGCTGCACAGGCCAAAGATCCCAGCTGCACATTCCCAGAGATCCCAGCTGCACATTCCCAAAGATCCCAGCTGCACATTCCCAAGAGATCCCAGCTGCACATTCCCAAAGATCCCAGCTGCACATTCCCAGAGATCCCAGCTGCACATTCCCAAAGATCCACTGTCTGCTACTGCAGCAAGATTACCTTTTCTATCCTGTATTTCTTGTTCTTTGCGCGTACTTTTTGTTTGTTTTGTTTGTTTTTTTTCTCCCAGTCCACTGCTTACAAAAACAAATGGAAATTGTTTATACCATAAGAACAACAATAATATTTATGTAATTATCTGGGGGGGATGGATATAACTGTCTGTTTTGGGATTGTTTTGCTCTTTTTTAACTCTAAGCTGCTATCTGAGAAGTGTAAATCACTACAGACCTGTCTGATGGTGCAAAGAAAATACTGAAAAGTATTTTCAGCAAGCTTTTGTTTTTAGAGGAAAAGAGCTATTTGTTAAGGCTGTGACTTCCTAACCCAGAAATGCCATTTATTTCATTTGGGCTCATTGGTTTCCAACCACCTCAAACAAGCCACAGTCTGCACCACTTAGAGGAGACAATCACATCACAAAAATGATCATTCCACACAAAAAAAAAATCCATCTTTTATTACAGCAAGCTCCACCCCGAGGCTTCTCCAGCCCACACACGGGCATCACCTGATGAGGAGCAGCCAACCACACGTCACACCTTGCTTATCATTTTTAATTTAATACTTCCAATTAACATTTTTTAAATTACTTCAGAACTCTAGGTAGTGAGAGGATAATTATACAGACAGAAATAATTGAATTTGCAATACCAAATATGATTAAAATGCTTTTTTGGAAGTTTAGAAAAAGGAAATGAGAGGTAGATTTAAAAAATAAAATGGTCTAAATAGCTGCTCCTGAGCAATGTGACAGGAGGAGGAGTGATGGGATATGGGGAGTGATGGGATCTGGGAAATGGGGTGGGATCTGGGCAATGGTGGAAATTGGGAAATGATGGGATCTGGGCAATGATGGGATTATTTAATCCCACTCTGAATCCTGATCTCAACTCAGGGAACAGGAGATGGAGCTGATTCCCAGTGATCTCCTTCACATTTCTCCCAAGCACACAGAGAACAAAGGGGTTTGTGCTCAGGGCTGGGACTGACAGAGCCTGCACACCCCATTCCTGATCCCAAAAATGAACTGGAGCACACAGGATTTCCAATCCATCTGCTCCATTCAGTGCACATTTACTCCCTGGAAATACTGAGCAGATCAATTTGGATACAGAACTGCATTAAAGATGCAAACCCACGTATTTTAAGAAACATCAAGCAAGTCGGAATCTACCCTCTCTTAGCTCTGTTAAATGGATGTTTTCCCCTCCCAAATCTTGTTTTCTATTTGAAAAAGAATTAGTGAACAAATAATATTAATTGCAGTTATCAAATCAGACCTGTCAGCTCCTTATCATGACACGCTTCATGTGGCAGAACTGGCACCTTATTTTCAGTCATACAAGAGAAGAGGAAAACAAGCTTTTCTGATTTTCAGCTTAATTTCTCCACTTTGAATGAAAATGCATTTGCAAGCTAAATCGAAAAGCAGGAGCGATTAAAGAAAAGGTTTTCCCACACAATAAAAACTGGGTGTGCTTTGAAAATGAAGAAACAAAAGAAGACTAAGGGAGGGAGCAGAGAATAACTGGAAAGAAAAGCTGTCAAAACCAGATGTTGGCAAACAATCCTGTGTATACACAGATGAATAAAGGAAATGTGCACACACAGATCTATACCCACACCCCATAAATCACAACAATTGGCTGATAAATAAGGGTCTATTACACCAACAAAAATCTAAGTGCCACTCAATATTTATATAAAGAAACTTAGATGAAAAAGTGACTGAACATTCTCCAAGCTGAGCCATAAACAGGAAACTCTCACTGCATCGAGGGAGGGAAGTGACCCAAGCCAGGCTGGACATTGGGGCTGGAGCAGCCTGGACAGTGGGAGGGGTCCCTGAACATGGATGGGGTCAATGGGATGGGATTTGAGCTCCTTCCAACCCAACCATTCCCAGCCCAACCATCAGAGCTCAGTCACAACAGCCTGACCCCACTGCCAGGGGGGCTCAGAACGGGTCTGAGAAATCTGCAGGAAAAAGGAGAATAATTTCTCCTTCCCAGAACCAGATCTCATACACCAAACACCCTGCAGAGCTGGAGAACCTGCTCTGGGCTGGGATCCTGCTCCTGCTTCAGCTCTCACAGCACCCAAACCTCCTCTTTGCTTCCTCTAAGGCAGAAAGATCCTTGGAGCACATTTGGGATGCTCAGGGTGATCCTAGGAGCACATTTGGGATGTTCAGGATGATCCTAGGAGCACATTTGGGATGCCTGGGGTGGATGGTGGATCCTGGTGGCACATTTGGGATGCTCAGGGTGATCCTGGTGGCACATTTGGGATGCTCAGGGTGATCCTGGTGGCACATTTGGGATGCTCAGGGTGATCCTGGTGGCACATTTAGGATGCTCAGGGTGATCCTGGTGGTACATTTGGGATGCTCAGGATGATCCTAGGAGCACATTTAGGATGCTCAGGGTGATCCTGGTGGCACATTTAGGATGCTCAGGGTGATCCTAGGAGCACATTTAGGATGCTCAGAGAAGTTGGTGGATGCTGGTGGCACATTTGGGATGTTCAGGGTGATCCTGGGAGCACATTTGGGCTGGTGGCACATTTGGGCTCGGAGCACATTTGGGATGCTCAGGATGATCCTAGGAGCACATTTAGGATGCTCAGGATGATCCTGATGGCACATTTGGGATGCTCAGGGTGATCTGGGGGCACATTTAGGATGCTCAGGGAGATCCTGGGGGTACATTTGGGATGCTCAGGGTGATCCTGGTGGTACATTTGGGATGCTCAGGATGATCTGGTGGCACATTTGGGATGCTCACAGAGGATCCTGGTGGCACGTTTAGGATGCTCAGGGTGATCCTGGTGGCACATTTATGGGATGCTCAGGGTGATCCTGGGGCACATTGGGATGCCTCAGGATGATCCTAGGGCTATTTGGGATGCTCAGGGTGATCCTGGTGGCACATTTGGGATGCTCAGGGAGGCTGGTGGATCCTGGTGGCACATTTGGGATGCTCAGGCTGATCCTGGTGGACATTTGGAGCTCAGGTGATCCTGGGAGCACATTTGGGATCTCACGGTGATCCTGGTGGTACATTTGGGATGCTCAGATTCTGATGGCACATTGGGATGCTCAGGGTGATCCTGGTCACATTTGGGATGCTCAGGATGATCCTAGGAGCACATTTGGGATGCTCAGGGTGATCCTGGTGGCACATTTGGGATGCTCAGGAGGTGATCCTGGTGGCAATTTGGGATGCTCAGGAATCCTGGTGGTACATTTGGGATGCTCAGGGTGATCCTGGTGGCACATTTCGGATGTTCAGAGTGATCCTAGGTAGCACATTTAGGATGCTCAGGATAATCCTGGGCTCACTCCCCTCAGCAGAGCTGGGTTTGGAGCAGCTGCTCCGAGCTGAGTGCAGGCACTGACGTCAGTCCCGCTCTCCAGGACCATCTCGTGTCAGAATTGGGATTTTTGCTGCTGTCACTCGGAAGGTCAAAGCTCCCTGGGCTGAGTTCCCCGAGCAGGCAGAGCTGGGCCCATTCCTGCTCCTCCCAGGCTGCTGACAGCTCCAAATGCCACGCTCAAACTGCCATTTGGGGGGATAAAAAAGGAAGGCAAAACAAAAACAAAGCCTTGCCTTTGTCAAGCTGTTCCATGGAGTAGCAGGAGCATCTCAGTACAACTGTCACTGCCTTTCCTCCCTCCTGACATTCAGTTCCAGACACTTTTTGAAGAGGAGAAGAAATAAATGAGAACTGCAGCGATTGTTTCTTTCCCTCTCACCTTTCCTCCCAATGTGGAAATTCAGTGCACACAAAGGCTGCAGCTGCTGGCAGCTCTCCAGAGAGCAACAGATCAAACAGCAGCAAGAGAGAGAGGGCTCTCACAGCTCTTACTTCTGCTCCTCAATTCCAGCTGCACTGGAAACACAAACCTGGACAAATAGCAGCAAGTATTTCCTGAATAAATGGTTTCCAGTTCTGCAAATAACAGTAATGGGAGAAATGGGCTGTAAAATCCATGAAACACAACAATCCTGCCAGAGGATGTGGGCAAGGACAAAGCATGACCAACCTTCCATGTCCTCCCACTTTCTGAGATCTGTACCAAAGCTCCATTTCCTACAAAAACAGGGGATTTGCTCACTATCAACCAAACACTGTGATCACTTTCAGGGATCCTACAAAAACAGGGGATTTATTCACTATCAACTATCACTCCCTGTGATGCACACACAGCTTTCATCACCAAAATCTACACTGCCTGCAGACCCAAATCTTAGATATCTGAGAACAGTGTTCATTTCATAAAGGAGAAGAAGTCTCCAGAAACATCTCCAGAGCAGTTCCAAACACACAGCACTCAGCACATGAGCAATGCAGGGAGTGAACCCAGTGTGACAAATATCAACAAGTTTTTCTTGATTAAATGGTTTCCAGTTCTGCAAATGACAATACTGGGGGAAAAGGGCTGTAAAATCCATGAAACACAACAATCCTGCCAGAGGATGGGAACCCAGGCACAGCCAGCCTGGGTGACAAATATCAGCAAGATTTTCTTGAATAAATGGTTTCCAGTTCTGCAAATAACCCCAGTGAAGAGACTGAGCCTTGGAACTCAGAGGGTTTGGTACAAACCAGAATCCACCAATTCACCTCTCACAGGCTCCTTCACAAAACAGGGAGCAAAAACATTACAAAAACTGATGAAAATTACCAAGAAAATGGGTTCACATTAAAATAAAAGCCAAATTCATAAAACCCTCAGGAGCTGCTACAAGGCAATTCCAATACCATCCCCTGAAGTGGTGTTTTAAACCCCAAACAAAATCCCACAAAGCAGCCTAACACGAGGAACATTACACAGGAAATGGCAAACTGCACAACTGAACTTGCTGTTAACAATAAGCACTGAAGGTTTATTTGAAAATATCACAGTTATGTTATTTGCCTCTCAATGATTTTGTTTGTGAAGAAACCTCACTGCTGTGGTGACAGGAAAAGTGGGCCACAAATGGAATTTCTTCATGGGCAGGGTAACTCCTGGTTCTGCAGAGGGATCGATGCAAAACCAGCCACTCTGGGCTTAGGAACAGCATTTTTGTGTTTCCAATGAGGTGGAGCCAGCACCAGATTTATCAGGATACTCTGGCTGCACATGGAAATGAACAGAATCCCAAAATTAAATTATTAAATCCTGCAATTCCTCAAGCCCTTCTTTACCCAACCTGCTAGAATTAGATGTGAACAGAACCAAGAAAGCATAAAGGTGAAATATTAAATCCTAGAATTCCTCAAGCCCTTCTTTACCCAACCTGCTGGAATTAGATGTGAACAGAACAAAAAAGCACAAAGGTGAAATATTAAATCCTGCAATTCCTCAAGCCCTTCTTTACCCAGCCTGCTGGAATTACATGTGAAAAGGAGCAACAGAGACAGGGGACTTTGCTAAAGTCAATGTGCCAGAACTGCAAAATCTCAGTGGCAGTAACAGAAACTGCACCCAAAGCCATGTGGTAGCAATGAGGACTGAAAATCAGGGAATGGTTTGGTTGGAAGGGATTTTAAAGATCTCTCATCACCCCATCCATGGCAGGGACAGCTCCCCCTGTCCCAGGCTGCTCCAAACCCCAATGTCCAGGGCTGGAACTGAGCTCAGGTTTATTATGGACTCCACAGGAAAACCAGAGTGAAGTTTTACCTGAGACAAAAAGAACCTGCTCACTGTCAGAAAATCCAGGGAAGGCAACAAATCCTTCACCTCATCCTGAAGTGGGCTTTGGTAACACAATTACACTCAGCAAACCTCATTTCTCACTAAAATAAATTAAAATGCAGGTGAGGGTAGGATTGAACCATGCAATATTAATTGTGCAGCAGTTAAATTCTTTGAACATACCCAGCAGGGAGACAGGGGCTCCAGGAGAAGCTTCTGTTGAAGGCAGCACCCCCTCCTCCAGTGTAGGGAACTCAGAGAGCTCATTCCTGGCCCAGCTTAGGCCCAGCTTTGTCCCCAGGGTGGCACTGGAACAGCTGCTGTCCATCTCTGCTGCCAGCTGGAACCAGGCCTCCATTCCCTAGGGAAAGAAAAAGCCTCCAGCATCATGGAAGATTCATCACACTGAAACAATGCAATTATTGATTTGAAATTGTATTTCCTATGCAAATACCCAGCTTTGAATGCACAAGAATCCTGATACACTAATAACAGCAGGGAAGTGTCCCAATGAATTGGTGCAAGTCCAGCCCTGACCCTGCCTCACATCTGAAGCTCTTCTGCTTTTGGGGACACCACCAAGGTATTAAAGCTCCTTCCCACAGTGGGAGGTGTCCCTGCCATGGCAGGGGAAAAATGGGATGTGATTTAAGGTCCCTTCCAACCCAAACCATTCCATCAATCTGTGGCACTAATACATTTCATAAAATCATCCCAGGAAAAAACACAGGACCTGTTTGGAGTTTGCTCCTTCCAAAATTCTTTGAAAGAAAGCAAAACAAAGCAAGTTTCACACACACAAGTGCATTTCTCCAGCCCTGCAATTGTCCCCATGTGATAATCTGAGGAGGATCAAAAGCCAATCGTGCTTGGGAGACCTCCAGGGATGGGGACCCCACCACAGAGCCCCAAGGAAAGATCAGCACTTCCTGCAGCACCTTCTGCTGCATTATTTCAATTTTAACCCTCATTTCAGGGAGTACCATTAAGGGCAGCAGCCAGGGTGGGTGTCAGCACTGGGTGTACCAGGGCACAGAATGAGGTGCTTGCAGGCAGCAGCAGGGATTTGGTAAATTAGAGTAATCAGTGTAATCATCTCGGAGAGCTCCCATGTAATTTAAACCAAATGAAGAAAAATTTCACGACGTTTTTCTTCCTGGAACTCAATACATCGGTTTTGCTGCTAAACACATAAAGAGGGTAAAGACAGAAATAAAGCTGAACAACTACAGCCACCCCCACAGCACACAGTGCCATGAATTAAAGAGCTGCAAAAGCAGCTCTGAGCTCACGCTGCACTTCATGCAAAGAAATATGAATGTTGCTCAGTTCTGAACTACTTTCAGTATCCAGGTTAGCTCAACTTATGCTACTCTGCCCCACAGACCTCTGGAAACATCCCAGTAAAAATATCCCACAATAGAATATTGGAGAACAAAGGAAAAGCCTAGAAAGACACTGGAAAGGGAGCTCCCCAGATACCTAATTCTGACCATCTGATCCCCCGGGACAGCAGGAATACACTCTGATTTCTTCCAAACACAAAGTCCAACCATAACCCAGCACTGTGAGTTCCACCATTAACCACATCCCTAAGGGCCACAACACTTCCAGGGACTGAGATTCCATCACTCTTCAGAGCTTAACAACCCTTTCAGGAAGAAATATTCCCCAATATCCAATCCAAACCTCCCTGGATATGGCACAACCTGGGCTGCTCCCTCTTGTCCTGTGTGTTACCCTGGTCACTCCAAAAGGCTCTGGTTTGCATCCATCCATCAGTTTATGTTCAAACTGAATGTGGTAGCAATTAAAAACGATAGAAGCTGTCACAAATAGCAGCTAAACCAAACCCTCCAGGCTCTCCCAGCCCGGGATGCCCTGGAAGCAGCAGCAAGAGGAGAGAGCTCCCTGCTCACCTGAACTGCAGTGTAGTGAGAGCCCGGGGCCACTTGGAGTCAGCAGCCACTGGGATGGGAATGGAGAAATGGGAGAAATGAGAGAAATGGGAATGGATTCACTGCAGGGCACAGCCTTCCACTGGGATGGGAGTGGAGAAATGGGAATGCAGAAATCAGAGAAATGGGAATGGGTTCACTGCAGGGCACAGCCTGTCACGGGGATGGGAATGGAGAAATGGGAATGGAGAAATCAGAGAAAGGAGAGAAAGGGGAGAAAGGGGAGAAAGGGGAATGGATTCACTGCAGGGCAGAGCCTTCCATCGGAGCAGGGAATGGAGAAATGGGAGAAATGGGAGAAATGGGAGAAATGGGAGAAATGGGAGAAATGGGAGAAATGGGAGAAATGGGAGAAATGGGAGAAATGGGAATGGTTCACTGCAGGGCAGAGCCTTCCACCAGGGCAGGGAATGGAGAAATGAGAGAAATTGGAACAGATTCGCTGCAGAGCAGCACCTTCCTGGGGCAGGGAGCAGGGAATGAAGAAATGGGAATGGGTTCACTGCAGGGCAGTGCTTTCCTTCCACAGGAGCAGGGAATGGAGAAATGAGAGAAATGGGAGTGGATTCACTGCAGAGCAGCACCTTCCATGGGGCAGGGAGCAGGGAACACACAAACAGGAGCAGATTCACCTGGTCCAGCGTGAAACACACTGCTCCAGCCCTGAGGACTGAGGGATGCCAGGCAGGCACAGGATGGAGCCCATGTGTCCAACACCACCCTGCCCTTGGTGGAGCCACCTCCAGGCTCAATGAGCAGAGGAAAAGCAAAGCCCCTCCTGTGCAGGGACACTTCAGAAAGCACACAGACACTCACAAATCCCTTCAGGACACATTACTGTGATGCAATCCACAACAACCCAGAAACTTCACCTATTGTGGCTTTAGGACTTCTATCAACCCTGTTACGTGAGCAAAAATATGTTCACAAAAAAAAATCAAAGTCTCATTCAACTGCAGAATAAGGTTTTACATCTTCATTTTTGGCCAGAAGCCCAGTGGCATAAACTGGATGAAAATCATTAGCATTAAGTCCAGCTACTGAAATGAATAAAAATTTCCAGAGGTTCACCTGAAAACATGCCAATAAATAATAGAGATTTCAAAAAGAGTCTGAGAAATCTAACGATGATTTGGTGCTGTCAGGAATGAGAAACACAAATTATTGAACTGTACAGACCCAAACCATTCCCTCCTGGCACAAAGGCACCACCAACCACTGGATCTGCTAAATTCTGAACTGATTCATTTGATGCAAGAATCTTTGGGCTTTCCAAGATTCAAAGAGAGATCAGACCCAGCACAGCAGAGCTCAAATCCTGATTTCTGACACGACAAACCACCAGGGATCCTGCCAGGATTCCAGAAAGGTGAACCTGGATATTCACCCTGTATCCACTGCCCTTGCAAGGATTGCCAGTGCATCCATCATTTGGAATCCTTCCAAACAGGAGTTATCCCTGCCCAGCTCCTGACACCAACAGATTGATGGAGCAGCCAGAACCAGGGGGGAAATTCAGCATTGCTGAACGTGAGCAAATCTCTGTTTTTCCCAGGAATGCAAGGCTGCCAAGGAGAACAGAAATCCCTGCTCACCCCTGGGCTGGGCACTGCAGGGCAGTGGTCAGTGGGCACTGTCACCCCTGTGCTGGGCACTGCAGGGTGTGGTCAGTGGGCACTGTCACCCCTGGGCTGTGGATCCACTGGCCAAGGTCCCTGTGATGGCAGACCTGGCACTGTCACCCACAACAACACCCAGGCAGGTGACAGTGGTGGCAGAACCCTGGGCTGAGCCAGGGGAACAGCCCCAGGGGCATTGGGAGCAGGGGCCAGGGGCTGTCCAGGCCCTTCCTCAAAACCATCCCACCATCAGCCTGTCTGGGTTATCCCAAACACCTCCCACTCACCCCCACCGTGCAAAGGGCATCGAGGGGTGTTCTGTGCCATCAGCCACCCCAGCACCCCAGATCTGCTGTCCAGTTCATCCCAGCACCCCAGATCTGCTGTCCAGTTCATCCCAGCACCCCCAGATCCACAGCCCAGTTCATCCCAGCTGAGCCCCAGCACCCCCAAACCCCCAAACTCTGCTCCCACAGGGCACACAGGGTAAGGAGGAACATTTACTGCACTGTGGGTTTATCCATTTCTTTCCAGCTGAAGCTGGATTCCTCTCTCTGTTAATTCTGCACTAATTATTTTGGGTTTCCTGGAACAGCTCAGTCAGAAGGGAGCTTGAAAGATCAGCCTCTTGTGGGAGAGGGAGCCCTGATGAAGCCCAATTTCCAAATAAAAGAACAGAGCAGAGTTAATAGTGCTGCAGCCCCTGTGGGGCTGAAAACCAAACCCAGAATTCCCTCCAACATCAGCCCCTTCCTGGGTACTGCAAATAAAGTTTAGGGGCACCCAGGGCAGCGCTGCCATCAGATTTTCATTCTGGGCAAAGCCCCCTTAACTCCTTTCTGCCCAAATCCCACCTCCAGTGTGAACCTTTAACAGCATTTTTGAGTTATTTTATGGAGTGAGAAGCTGCTACTTCTTCACACTCTCTCAGCTTTGGAGTACTGAAAAAGCCCTGAGTAGCCCCTGATTTTTTAATTTATTCTGTTTTTAAATCAGACTTACAAAAGCTGCCCTCTGCATCACACTGTCCTCCAGGTTTTAGGAAAACATTCATTCCTTTATCTTCTGCAGGTACCTTAGTTTGTTATTTCTACTTACCTTTAAAAAAGGAAAGGCAGAAAGCAAAATTTCAAGGAATGATGGATATTCTGGGATGCAGCCATCAATTTGCAGCTTTTAATAATGAAAACCAGAAACCTGATCCTAAATCTCATTTGTGACACTCACGTTTAGTTAAATGTAGAATCAAAAATTTGGTAGGGCCCAGCCTTGGGGTTTTGGACAGCCCAGCAAACCCCAGCCCAGCAAAACCCAGCCTTGGTGGTTTGGACAGCCCAGCAAACCCCAGCCCAGCAAAGCCCAGCCTTGGTGGTTTGGATAGCCCTACAAAGCCCAGCCTTGGTGGTCTGGATAGCCCACAAACCCCAGCCCAGCAAAGCCCAGCTGGTGGTTTGGATAGCCAGGCAAACCCAGCCCAGCAAGCCAGCTTGGTGGTTTGGACACCTAGCAAACCCCGGCCAGCAAAGCCTGGCCCAGCAAAGCCTGGCCTTGGTGGTTTGGATAGCCCTACAAACCAGCCTTGGTGGTTTGGATATAGCAAAGCCCAGCTTGGTGGTCTGGTATAGCCACAACCCAGCCAGCAAGACCCACCTTGGTGGTTTGGATAGCCCAGCAAAACCAGCCCAGCAAAAGCCCGCCAGCAACCGGGCCAGCAACCCCCGCCAGCAAGCCGCCCAGCAAAGCCCGCGGCCAGCAAAGCCCGGCCCAGCAAAGCCCGGCCCAGCAAAGCCCCGGCCCAGCAAAGAGCCCGGCCCAGCAAAGCCCGGCCTTGTGTATTGGACAGCCCATGCAAAGCCAGCCTTGGTGGTTTTGGGTAGCACAGCAAAAACCCAGCCCAGCAAAGCCCAGCACTTGGCGTATTTGGACAGCCCAGGCAAACCCCAGCCCAGCAAAGCCCAGCCCAGCAAAGCCCAGCCTTGCCTGCTGGATGCTCCCAGCAGAGCCCCCTTGTCCCTGCAGCTCAGTGCCAGCTGAAAGCATCCCTGGCAGCAGAAGGGCACAGAAGGAGTGAGGGCAGCAATTTGGGGCAGCTCTGGCTGCTCTGCCTGCAGCCCCAGCCCCAGCACTGAGCTGGGCTCAGCTCCAGCCCCTGAGCTCAGCCCAGGTTGTCAGAGCAGCACTCAGAGCCCAGAGCCAAACAAACCCAGAGCAACGGCCACCAGCAAACAGCAGCACCTGGCAGCCAGAAAAACCAAATAAACTGCCTGGGAGGAGAACAGCAAAGGTGACACAGCCAACAGGGGGTGAATTCACTGCTTTAGAACATCACAACTCACAGCCAAAGCCATGGAAAATGTGTCTGGGAGTCAGCATCCCAAGGATCCTCATTCCCACTTTAATTCATGTAAGAATAAGCAGTGTGCAAGATCCAGCCAGGCTGTCCTGGAGCAAATTCTCCTTCCTGAGCACACAGGGAAGTCCTTCTGCAGAAAAGGTTCAAGGAAACTGAATTCAGACTACACTGAGCTCCCACATTCATCAGCCAGACTTCCCTTTGACATGTCCTATTTATTCCCATGGCCGTTTCCATTCTTTGTTTCAGTTTCCATTTTTTGTCCTGATGAGACTGAAGCTGTACCAGTCTGTCCCTCCTCCCAGGGAACATTCCTAAAAGCATCTACCTCTGCTTTCCATGGGGCTGCTGCACCACCGAGCTCCTTCCCCAAGGATTTATTCCCAATAAATCCCCACCTTGGGACTTCTCCTGAGAACAGGGGACAGACAACACCCAGTGCACCCCAGGGAGGATGTGCCCAGTGCTCTCACAAGCTGCCAGCTCAGGAAAACACCAATTCCTGCACGGGGCACAATTCCCAGGGAGCTCTCCAGTCCAGCACGATATGAGCACTAGGAAAGTGCACAGAGCTCATGTATGTAGCACAGGAAAAGTGCACAGAGGCTCTGTATGAGCACAAAGAAAAGTGACAGAGGCTCTGTATGAGCCACAGAAGCCTGTGTATGGCACAGAAAAGTGCACAGAGCTGTTATGAGCACAGAAAGATTGCACAGAAGCTGTGTGTGAGCACAGAAAAGTGCACAGAGCTGTGTGTGAGCACAGAAAAGTGCACAGAGCTGTGTGTGAGCACAGAAAAGTGCACAGAGCTGTAATGAGCACAGAAAAGTGCACAGAGCGTTATGAGCACAGAAAAGTGCACAGAGCTGTGTGTGAGCACAGAAAAGTGCACAGAGCTGTGTGTGAGCACAGAAAAGTGCACAGAGCTGTGTGTGAGCACAGAAAAGTGCACAGAGCTGTGTGTGAGCACAGAAAAGTGCACAGAGCTGTGTGTGAGCACAGAAAAGTGCACAGACAAAGAGGTGCACGAGGGCTGTGTGTGAGCACAGAAAAGTGCACAGGCTGTGTGTTGAGCACAGAAAAGTGCACAGGGCTGTGTGTGAGCACAGAAAATGCACAGGGCTGTGTTGAGCACAGAAAAGTGCACAGAGCGTGGTGGAGCACAGAAAAGTGCACAGAGCTGTTATTTGAGCACAGAAGCAAGAGCTGTGTGTGAGCACAGAAAAGTGCACAGAGCTGTCGTGTGAGCCAAGAATGCAGAGAAAAGTGCCCTGTGCAACGAATGCGGCTGTGTTGAGCACCAGAAAAGTGCACAAGCTAGGGAGCAATGCGCAGGTGTGTGAGCACAGAAGACACAGAGTGGTTGTGGCACAAAGGACAGCTGTCGATGGCCAGAAGTGACAGAGCTTTTGTTGACACGAAAAGTGCACAGAGCTTGTTGTGAAAGTGCCCAGAGCGTATGAGCACAGAAAAGTGCATCAGAGCTGTGTGTGAGCACAGAAGTGCACAACTTGGAGGAATGCACAGAGCTGTGTGTGGCACAGAAGACAGAGTGGTGGCACAAAGAGAGCTGTGTGTGACAAAAGGTCCGAGCTGTGTGTGGCAACAGAAAAGTGCACAGAGCCCCGGATATTTACGAATTAGAGGGTGAGCACAGAGAAATGTGAGCACAAATGCCGAGCTGTGTGTGAGCACAGAAGGCACAACTTTTAGCACAGATGGCACAGCTGTGTGTGAGCACAGAAAATTGCACAGAAGCTGTGTGTGAGCACAGAAAATTGCACAGAGCTGTTATGACCCCTCCATGGAGCACTCCAGCTCAGCCTGGACAGGAGAAGGCTCCAGGGAGACCTCCAGTACCTTCCAGTATTTAAAGGTAGCTTTTAAAAAAGAACAACTTCTTGCTCTGGCAGCTACTGACAGGGTGAAGGGGAACTGCTATAAATTAAAAGCTGAGAGATTTAGATCAGATATTATTAGAAAAATCTCATTGTCAGCCCCCCTCATGTGCATAGAGGAGTATGCTGCGCAGTTCTGCAACCCTGGATATCTGGCATAAGGCCAGACAAGATGTAGGCGCCCTTCCTGGAGGTGCCGCATTGGCTGCACCTGGCGACACAGTTGGGCAGGGGTCCCTGCATGCGCATGGTGGTCATTAGGGTGAATTTCTTCTTAAGGCGCCCCTTCCAAGCAAAGCACGCTGTGATTCCATGACTGCAGCCCTTCTGTCCCTGACCTCCCTGGAGGGTCAGTGAGTGAAACTTCTAGGTCAGACTGGCACTTGTCGTCTGAACGGAGGCATGAGGCAAGAGCGCCCAAATGAAGACAGAAGATGCATATTATAACTTACATATATAATTATGGATAATGAACAGAACAATCACAGTGCTTTTTTCCCACGATGCAGTGAGAAGGAAGACGCGCAGGAGGTCATAGAGCACAACCCTACTTCCTCCCAGGGCAGAGTGCAGGGTACGGGAGGGACCGGACGGGAAGGGGGCTCAGGTCAGCCGTGTCCCCTTTCCCGGGGGGCAGCGTGGCCCGGTAAAAACCCCTCCATGGGGCAGAGGGGACACGGGGCAGCTGTGTCACCAACACCGGGATAAGGACATGGAGTGCTCCAGCCTGGGGCACACACACATATACACACATACATAACACATACACCACATAGGAGAAACACACGGGTGCACACAGACATACACAATATGAGAAAACACACAAACACACTGGTGCACACAGACACACATACACACGAACATACAGGACACGTGCACACACTGGTGCACAACAGACACACACATACAGAAACACACAAACACACTAGGGCCAACAAGGCACCACATACACACGAACGTACAGAAACACGTGCACACACTGGTGCACACAGACACACACATACAGAAACACACAAACACACTGGTGCACCACGACACCACACATACAGAGAAAAACACACCAAAACACACTGGGGCACCATACACAACCCGTGCACGCAACGCACATTTACAATCAAACAAATGTACACACACTGTGCACACACCACCACTTACGTGCAAGAAACACACGCACACACTGGTGCACATACACAGACACACCTGTGCGCACACGCACACACGCACCTATACAAACACACACACATATACGCACCTGTGCACACGCACACACACACCTGTGCACACACACACCTGTGCACACACACACCTGTGCACACTCACGCACACACACGCGCACACACCTGTGCACACACACACACTCGCCACCACACAACGCCGCACCACACCCGCACACACACACTGTGCACACGACAACACAGACTCACACCACACCACCTCACACCACACCCCACACAACGCGCAACACCACACATCACACCAACATACGCACACACAACCGCCCGGCACGGGGAGCGGCTCTCCCGCCTGTCCGCCACGCCGCCCCCGAGGCCGCCTGCCCGAGCCCGTGCTCACCGCCAGCCGCTCCTCCTCCGCCGCCTCCTGCTGCTGCTGCTGCTGCTGCTCCCCGCGGCCCGTTCCATGTCGCTGTTGTCTCGTTTGTTCTCTGTTTGTGTCTCTGTTTGATCCGTCGCTGGCTCCTGTCCCGTCCTGTCCCGGTTCCTCTCCCGGGTCCGCCCCGTCCGTCTCGGGCTTCGCGTTCTCCCCGCGCGCGCACGCGCGAGCGCCGCTCCCTGCCCGCGCCCTGATTGGCCCGTGAAGCGGAGAAAAGGCCGGGCACGGAGGCGCCGCCCCTGCGCGGGTGATTGGCGGGCGGCGGGGCGGGCGCGGGCTCGGGAGCGCGCGCTGGGGTTTTTGGCGGGGTAAGGGAAAGTACCGGATGAAGCGGGCGGGGACGGGGAATGGGGAATGGGAACGGAACGGCGGAACTGAACGGGAACGGGAAACGGAACAGGGAACGGGAACGGGAACGGGAACAGTGAACGGGAAACGGGAATCGGGAACAGGACGGGAACGCCGCGATACGGAACGGGAACAGAACGGGAACAGGACGGAACGGGGGCACGGAACGGGCGAACCGGAACGGAAGAACGGGAACGGGGAACGGGGAAACGGGGAACGGGGAACGGGGAACGGGAAACGGGAACGGGAACCGGGAAACAGGGAACTGGGAACGGGACGGGGGAACGGGGAACGGGAATGGGGAATGGGACGGGGAACGGAATTGGGAATGGGGAATGGGATACGGAACGGAAAGCGGGAACGGGGGAACGGAATGGGAACGGGAACAGGACGGCCAACGGAGGAACCGGAATGGGAGGGAATGGGAATGAACGGGAGCGGGAATGGGAATGGGAACGGAACGGGAATGGGAAACGGGAACGGGGACGGAACGGAAAATGAGAGGCTGGAAACGGGGATGGGAGCGAGGAACGAACGAATGGGAGCGGAACGGGAACGGGAACAGGGAAACGTGACGGGGAACGGGAACGGAAAACGTGGGAATGAACGGGGGGGAATGGGAATGGGGCGGGAACGGAACGGACGGGAACGGGGAATGGGGTGGAACAGCAACGGGACGGGAAGAAGCCGGAACGGAGCGGGAACGGAACGGGAACGGGGACTGAGACGACGGGAACTCGGATACGGGACGGGAAACAGGAACGAACCGGGAACCGGAATGGGAACTTGGGAACGGAATGACATGGGAACGGGGAACTGAATGCGGGGAAACGGGAACGGAATGGAGAATGGTTAACGCCGGAAACTGGGAACGCGGAGAAGGAACGAACGAAACGGGAACCGAACATGGAACTGAGGGAACGGGAACGGAAGGGAACCGGGAAGCGGACGCGGAAACGGGGATCGGAACGGACGGAACGGACGGGAAAGTGGGAAGGGAACGGGAACGGGACAGGGAACGGAAACACGGAACGAACGGGAACGAAGAAGGAGGGAACGAGGAAACGGGAACGGGACAATCAGAATGGAAGGAACGGGACATATCAGGGACCCCCTCCCACTGTCCCAGGATGCTCCCAGGCCCCCCCCCAAAATGTCCAGGCCGGCTGGACACTGCAGGGATCAGGGCAGCACAGCCTGCTCTGGCAACCCACCAGGTAAAGAATTTCCAGAAATCCCCAAAGAAGTAACAGAGCACGAGGTTGGAAAAGACCTTCCCTGACCATCGAGACCAACCTGTGCCCAATGTCCACCTTGTCCCAGCCCAGACACTGACATGAGGCACCTCCAGGGATGGGACCCAAACCATCCACTGGCAGCCCCTTCAAATCCCACTAATCCTTTCTGGAATAAATCCTTCCTGATGTGTCCTCTTGTCCTAATAACTTTCTGGCAGTGAGAACACATTCATCCCTGTGCCCTGTCCCACCATCCCTTGTCTCAGGTCCCTCTCCAGCTCTCCCAGAGCTCTCTGTGCATGATATGAGGAAGAGAGAAAGCTTCTGCGGTTCCCCTGACACAAGCCATAATAGCTGATGCAGTGGAGGATGTTCCCAAAGAGATGAACGCGATCATCTTAAGGTCCCTTCCAACCCAATCACTCCAATATCAAGTGACACATCTCTCTCCAAGGCACTCAGGCACAAGCACCTGATTAACAATCCGCATCAGCGTCCTGGTTCACCAAGAGTAAAGCAGAATTTCCCCTCCAAAAACAGATTTATTATATTTCCTGCTGTGATTCCTCCCGGACGCGCATGGCAGGTGGCGCAGCGGACAGCAGACGGCCTGGGCATTGCCACTTGCCGAGATGCATGGCAAGTGCACTGGGCCGGAAGACAGGAAACAGGACGAGGACAGGACAGACAGGAAGGGCAGGAGGCAAGGGAAGACAGGGACTAGGGAGCGGGACAGGGACAGGGAGCAGCAGGACAGGACAGGACAGGCAGGCGGGAAGACAGACAAGGGAGCACCGGAGCTGAACAGGGCAGCAGGACAGAACAAGGGACAGAGAGGACATGGAACAGGAGCAGGAGGGACAGCGGACAAGTCGGAAGTGGCAGGAACAGGAGCAGAAGGAACAGGAAGAAGGCAGGGAAGCAGCGGAGCATAGCAGAGCAGGGACAGAGCGGACAGAAGCGGACAGGAGCAGAGAACAGGGACAAGCAGGACAGGCAGGCAGGGACGAGGTGACAGGGACAGACACAAGGACGGAAGGGCAAGGACAGGACAGGCAGGACAGGAGCCGAGGACAGGGACGAGGAGCAGGGACAGAAGGGACAGGGCAGAACAGGAGAGGACAGACAGAAAAAAAAAAAAAAAACAGGGACAGCGCAGGACAGAGAGACAGGGAGAGCAGGACAGGCAGGAGAGGGACAGGAGCAGGAGCAGGACAGAGGGCGGAGGGCAGGAGACAGGGACAGACAGGCAGAAGGGACAGGAACAGCGGACAGAAGGACCAGCGGGAAGGAAGACAGAGACAGGACAGAGGGAACAGGAGCAGGGACAGGAGAGCAGGGACAGAAGGGACAGGAGCCCCCGGGGCCAGCGGCTCCACGAGCAGGTTCCACTGCCAGAACCTCAGTTAATCATTTTTAAAAATGCCTGAGCTGCACCTCAGCAGCCGTGCAGCTTTCCCGGTGTGATGTTAGCCATGTGTCCAGCTGTCCATATGGATCAGCTCCAGGCTCCAGCTCTGCAGAGCCAATATCAATAACTGCACCAAATTTCCTTCTCTACGAGGAGGGAAGCTGAAGGAACTGGAAAATAAAGGTACCTCCATGATATTTTCTGCCTCCTGAGTTATTTATTCTGCTCAGAGCAGTTGTCTGCCCTGGATCCAGTGAACACCTCCCAAAAGGCAGTGTCTGCACTGCTTCTGCAGAGATTTGGGTGTTATTTTCCAGCACCAGATAAATGTGAACGCTCAAGCACAGCAAAGCAAACATTCCTTAAAATAATTACAATGCTGACAAGAAAAAGCAGCTTGATATTCCACCCCATCTCCTGTTACAAATCCAATTAAATGTCTTTGGCTCAGCCTGTCCTGGTGCTTGTTTTTCCACATCCCTCCAAATCAACACCTCATCATTTATGAGTGAGGATTAAGAAAATAACACCCATGGGGGTGCATGGCTGCAGCGACTGGGTGAGGGAGAGAAAAGGCAGCAATAAAAAAGCAAATCCCGCTGGAGGAAGCAGCAATTCCATGCTTTATTCCCCTGGAAGCACAAGGAACAGCCTGCTTGATCTCAGTGCTGTTTGCCCCTCGTTACAGCGGTGCAGAACCAGCAGAATTAGCACAGCTGGAGTGCAGAGAACAGCCCCAAATGTCACCTGCGAGGAACTGCCAGTGACTGAAGGGCTCCTCTTGTCACACAGCCCCGAAATTCTGTCATTCCCTTTATTTTTAGCAGAGCAATTCACAGGCAGGCAGGGAGGAGGAAGGGTTTGCTCAGTGTTTATCGCTCACACATCGCACAGGAAGCTGTTCACATTCTTTATTAATTGACGAACAATATCCAGAGACTGACTCGGGCTGAGATGGAATATGCTCCAATCCGTGCCAGTAAAATGTCACTGGAAAGGAAAATGGCAGAGGAATTTTTAGAAAGGCCATCGCGGGGGGAGATTCTTGGAGAGAGACAAACCTGCCTTCCCCAAAAAAAATCTGTCAACCCCAGGGATTGTTAAAGGTGAAATGTAATACACTAAAATACAGGATTGATTAGTGTGCTAATTGCAGAGGAGAATATAAAATACAGTCGTGACTACAAATACCTCGGAAAAAAGGAGCAGTTGAACGTCAGGTCGTGGCTTGTGCCAGTGACGTGTTAACTGCCAAGTTTTCCACGTGAGGATTTCTGCGCTCCGAGCTAGTTGGAGACTGATCATTGTTGGGATCTGATCTGCAGGATTCCTCAGCTGTTCTGGAAAATAAACCTCAGCTGCTTTAGTGTCTGTGCATTTCAGCATCAGGTAATTTACCCACACTTACCCCTGACTAAGCCTTTTTTACCTGGTCTGTGATTGAAAAAATCGACATGGTTTAATGGAGAGATGCAGGTCATCTCTGCATCCAGTTCCTTCAAAAAAATAAAGGGAAAGAGGCAAGTGAGTGAAGATGAAGTGTGCCAGGAGGGTGGGCAGCGAGGAGAAAGCCAGTGCTGACACAGCACAGGGGATTCAATGGGTGAGGGACAGCGGGAGCTCCCGGCCAAAAGAGGGGCTGAAATGGGAATTTATTAGTGCCAGAGCTCGGGCTGGGGCTGCAGGACATGGAACTGGCTGTTAGGACAAGGATGGTGATGGGGAGTGGAGATCATGGGCAGAGCAAGGGCTCCAGGGACAAATGGGAACAGAATTGGGAATGGGGACAGTGGGGCTGGAGGGATTGGGGTCAGAATGGGGGAACAGAACAGGACAGGGCATCATGGCTGAGGGAACAGAATTGTGAATGGGGACGGTGGGGCTGGAGAGAAAGGAATGGGGGAGCAGAATAGGGCAGGGCAGCAGGGCCGAAGGAACAGAATAGTGAATTGGGAGGGTGCTCATGGGGTGTGGGACTGGAGGGAAAGGAATGGGGGAACAGAACAGAACAGGGCAGCATGGCCAAGGGAACAGAATTGTGAATGGGGACGGTGCTCCATGGGGTACAGGGCTGGAGGGATTGGGGTCAGAATGGGGGAGCAGAACAGGACAGGGCAGCCTGGCTGAGGGAACAGAATTGTAAATGGGGATGGTGCTCCATGGGGTGTGGGGCTGGAGGGATTGGGGTCAGAATGGAGGAATAGAACCAGGGCAGCACAGCTGAGGGAACAGAATTGTGAATGGGGACGGTGCTCATGGGGTGTGGGGCTGGAAGGGTTGGGATCAGAATGGAGGAGCAGAACAGGAAGGGCAGCATGGCCCAGGGATGCTGGGGACAGATTTTGCTGCTGGCAGCAGCAGTACCAGCCAAGTGCCCGCCTGCTGCAATCCCAGAGAAGGCTGCAGGGTTTATTAGCTGATTCTGCCTCAATCAGATTGAGGGATAAAGGGAATCTGCGCTTAACTGCGCTTTCTGATCTGAAAAAGCAAATCAGGATTAAACCTGGAAAACAATTTAATGGGATAGAATGATCCGAGGAGCCTGGGCTCAGCATCCCCCACCAGAGCTCCACTGGGGTATTTCAGCGGGGCTGCCTCACAGTCCTTTGGGATCACAGGATGGCTGGGGTGGAAAAGACCTTAAAAAGCACCCAGAGCCACCCCTGCCACGGCAGAGACACCTCCCACTGTCCCAGAGGGGACAATCCCAGTATCCAGCCTGGCTTTGGGATCCAGGGACAGCCCTGTGCCCTTGTCCCTGCGCTGTGGGGAAAACAGCTCAGCAAAGTGCAGGCTCTGAGGGGACACAGCTCCTTCCAGAGAGCCCAGAAGGTGCCCAGGAAACCAAACAGCTGCTGAAGGTACCTGTAAATGTCCAAAATTAGGGTAAATAGACCCAAGGCTTGGGAACCTGAACCTAGAGAAAGTTTGGGATCTCTTCCTGTCAGTGGTGCGTGAGCTGTTTAAAATCGTATTCAGTGATGAAACCCCTGCCTTGGAAAGCTCTGGGCCTGGGGAAAAACACCCTCAGAGAAGGTCCTGGGGACAAACAGGGAGCCTGAGAGGGGGATTAGGAGGACTCGTCCCCAAATGAAGCTTTACCTCGAGGGTCAGGAAGCTCCGGATGCGGTTTGGAATGTGAAAGTGCCTGCTGGGATGGGACAGGGAACTCCTGTGTCTTCCTGGGTAATGCCCAGCCCTGATTTTTGACAAAATGGAACAGTTGAGTTTCCCCAGTGACCCGAAGCGGGCTGGGACCTGCTGTGAAATGTCCCCTGGCCTGACATCCCAGGTGACAGCGCAGCCCCTGCCGCCACAGGCACAGCTTTGGGATTTGGGATGGGTGTCTTGACTCACGGCTTATGCAATCCCCTCCTCCCCAGGAAGTGAGAAGGAACCCATTAAATCTGCCCACACAGCGTCTCTAATGCCTGAGCTCAAAGTGCCGGGGAACGATGATGGATGAGTGAAGCCCTTCCCCAGGTTTTCAGGCAAATCGGGGGGGAAAGTTCCTTCAAAAAATGTACAGCTAATTATGGATTTTCCAGCTGCGATAATGTTTGAAGGTCTAAGTCTTTAATTAAATCAGAGGTTTACGAGTGAACATTTCTGGTAGGAGTCTGTAGGGAGTAGCCTTTGAATTGGTAAATCAGTTCCTGAATAAACCACTTATCGAGCTGAAACGCTGCGTTCCCTGAGTTCTGTGCTAAGTTTAAACAAGAAAATAACTGAATTCCGTGCAGATGAAAAATGGCAGTGCAGGCAAATGGAGATTTTTCTCTCACCCTCAGGTGCAGAGGAGCTCCTGCAGAACATTTTCTGTCTGTGCCACCCCATCAGCTGGTGCTGCTCCAGCAGTGCCATGGTTTGTGCTCCATCACCCGTGCAGCCCTGCTCTGTGCTGCCCCAGCTCCAGAGGAGCATCCACAGCCCCTGATCCCCTGCCTGGCAGCGAGGGGCTGGGCTGGAACTGCCAAATTCCCCCGGATCCCTGGCAGTGCCCAGGCCAGGCTGGACATTGGGGACAGTGGGAGGGGTCCCTGCCATGGGTGGGGGATTGGAGCCTCCTGGGCTTTGGGGTTCCTTCTCCCCCCAGCCCTGCCCGGTTCCCCCTGAGCACTCTGCCCTGTTCCTCCGTGTCCCCAGCGCTGCTGTTCCCCTATTCCCCTATTCCCAGCCCCTCTCTGCCCTGTTCCTCCATGTCCCCAGAGCTGCTGTTCCCCTATTCCCTGTTCCAGCCCCTCTCTGCCCTGCTCCCCCATGTCCCCAGAGCTGCTGTTCCCCTGTTCCCCTATTCCCATCCCCTGTTCCCCTATTCCATCCCCTGTTCCCCTATTCCCATCCCCTGTTCCCCTATTCCCAGCCCCTCTCTGCCCTGTTCCCCCATGCCCCCAGAGCTGCTGTTCCCCTGTTCCCCTATTCCCATCCCCTCTCTGCCCTGTTCCCCCATGCTCCCCATGCTGTTCCCCTGTTCCCCTATTCCCACCCCTCTCTGCCCTGTTCCCCCATGTCCCCATTGCTGCCGTTCCTTATTCCCCTATTCCCATCCCCTCTGTGCCCTTTCCCGGCCCTCTCCCGCCGTTCCCCGTTCCTGCAGGAAGCAGAGCCCCGGGGATGGAGCTGGTCCCGGTCCCGGTCCCGCTGGTTCCACCGGCCCCGTGTCGCTCTCCCGCTCCATCTGTGCGCTCCCATCTGTCGGTCCGAGCCCTGTGTGACACACACACACACACACACGCTGTCCCTTTGTCCCTGTGCCTGACAGCCTGGCCGGGCTGGCAGAAGGGCTAACGGGCTGCTAATGGGGACACGCGCTAAATAAACTGGAAACGGTTATTTTGTGGCGTTTCTATAGAAATCAGAGTTCCCTTCATTGAACCCGCACCAACGGGGATCTGTCTTCACCTCTGTGACAAATCCTTGAATTTGTACAAGGCTTGACCTCCCCAAATCCTCCCCGGGGATAAAGAGTGACTCCCTCAGCTTGGAGCATCTGATCATCCTGAAATTTCTGCCGGTGTAATTATAAACCTCCAAAGGAACGCCAGTAACGTGCAACTGTAGCTCATTTTCAGACTTGGCTGAGAAAAGGCTGTAACCAGACTGAGCGATTTTAA
The DNA here is from genome assembly GCA_009741485.1 of Malurus cyaneus samueli. Taxonomy (NCBI): domain Eukaryota; kingdom Metazoa; phylum Chordata; class Aves; order Passeriformes; family Maluridae; genus Malurus; species Malurus cyaneus. Next base: position 132,924 of record VKON01004058.1, read on the forward strand.
TTTAGGTAAATTAAGAGTTTAAATTTAGCCTGGTAACTAAAATCCCACTAATCGTGAACCATCACCCCGTGTTAATTGCACGAGCATCCTCTGATTGTCGCTGGATTCCTGACCAGTCAGAAAATCATCATCCCGGTGTTAGTCATGCCATCAGAAATTCATTCTCTGGCTGTCTGGGAACTTGGAATGCTTTACATTGTGTTTCTTTCTTACTTCATGGAAAGGTTTTTTTATCACTTTACTATTAAAGTACAGTACAGGGCTATTTTGGGACAGAAACCTTTAAAATTAACTGAGTTTTTATTCTTTGTAAAAATGAGACCTACCCGAGAAACCATTGCAATGCTCATTCTTCAACTGAATACTGAGTACCTAAAGCAGTAAAAGGTTTTGCTCTTAATCATATTAATGAACTTGATTATTTTAGGAATCCAGGCTGCCAAGCAGGTTATCTATTTCAGTCTGTGGCTGCATCATAAATTAACGGGGCAATTAAAAGACAACGTGGAGCAAATAACAAATGTGTGAAGGATTTCACAGGAGGGGTGGTTGGGCAAAGGGGGAAAGCAGAGTCCCAGGAATGTGTTTTAGAGGAACCAGTTGTCCCATTCGGTCATTCCCAGTGCAGAAAAGAAGGAAATGGGATTTTAGAATTGTTAGAATTTACAAGTTAGAATTGTGTTATCCATAGGTGTTTTCTGCATGGACAATGTATTTTATTCTCATTTGAAGTGGTAATGACTTTAAACTGAAAGAGGGAAGGTTTGGGTGGGATATTGGGCAGGAATTGTTCCCTGGGAGGGTGGCGAGGGGCTGGGCTGGAATTGCCAGATTGCCCCGGATCCCTGGGAATGTCCGAGGCCAGGCTGGACATTGGGGACAGTGGGATTACCCCCATTACATCCTAACAGGGAAAATTCCTGCCCAATATCCATCCATCCCTGCCCTGTGGCAGTGGGACCCATTCCCTGTGTCCCTCCAGTCCCCAGTCCCTCCCCAGCTCTCCTGGAGAACAAGGAATGGAGCCTGAGCACCCATCAGAGTCCCCCAGGTCCCATTTCTGATGTGACAGTGCCATTGACTCCCCAGCGTCCCAAGAAGATGAGAAAATCTCCTTCTCTGTGACAGCAGCTCCTGGTTCTAATGAAGGAAATTCCTGTTGGGGAATGGGGGAATGGGGAATGGGGAATGGGGAATGGGGGAATGGGGAATGGGGAATGGGGGAATGGGGGAATGGGGGGAATGGGGAATGGGGAATGGGGAATGGGGGAATGGAGAATGGGGGAATGTTTCCCATGTTTCCCAGGTTTCCTCCCCACATCCCCAGCTCCCCCTGGAGCTGTGCCCCAGCCCAGAGCCAGAGAAAATGATCTCCAGGCCTCAGCCATCCTTGTCCTAAATCCTGTGTGCCCATTGCACCCCTCAGATGGATCCCAGAGGGTTTCACACAGTTTCTGCTGCCTGGGAAGATCTCGGTTACTCACCTGTGCCACAGAGAGCCCCCAGCCCCAAAACAGTCCCTGCAGACACTGCTGGGCTGCCAACCTCGAGCTGAGAGTGATAAAGGAAAGATCAGAGGAGAGGAAATGCGAGATGATTGATAAAAATGTAATTCCACTGATAATTCATTCTGTCAGACTAATAACTCGCTCGTAATGTTTTTTTAATAATAATAACTCCTGCTTACATAACAGCTCCTATACGTGGCTTTTTAAGTCGTTTGTGAGTGTTAATTAAAGCCCAAAGCAGCCGTGTGAGGCAGATGGGAATTCACATCCGATCTCCTGTCATCCCTCCCGCATTCCACGGGCCCGGAAGGTGGCAGGGCCGAATGCAGGGACAAATCTGACCTGGGAATGGAGCAGGGACAGGGCTGGGGAGACAGGGATGGGACAGGGACAGGGATGGGGACAGGGACGGGGATGGGACAGGGACAGGAACAGGACTCTGGGAACGGCTGGAGCAGTGTCAGCGGTTTGGGGTGGATCTCAGGGAAAAGTTCTGTCCCCAGAGGGTGCTGGCACTGCCCAGGCTCCCCAGGGAATGGTCCCAGAGCTCCAGGAGCATTGGGACAGCGCAGCCAGGGATGCCCAGGGGGATTTGGAGGGTCTGGGCAGGGACAGGATTAGGACCTGATGATCCCGTGGGTCCCTCCCAGCTCAGGACACTCCGACATTCTCACACCTCCCAGCCAATTCTTTCCATGAGCAGCAGTTACCCTTTCCCCCTCCCATGTCGTTCCCATCTCCTCTCCACCCCGCTCCTTTTCCCTTTGCCCTGCCGTGCCCACCATGTGCCAACACGTCCCGCTCTCTGTGCCCGTGCCGAGCGGGGCCGGGCGCTCTGAGTCACCGCTCCTGGCTCGGCACAGCTCCATCCCCTCCTCACTCCCGGACACACCGACACAAAGGCTTTGCCTCCCTCGGGTGGCTCCTCCAGCGGCCGGGTTTGGCTGCACGATCGGGAATGTGCGGTGGAAAATCGGCTGTGGGTGTCTCGGAGGGGTCAGTAATTCCAGCAAGATCCCGTGCTGTCCCACCTCAGCAGGGACATGCTCTTGGTTGGTATCCCCCCTGCTTGGATTTGAGAGGCTCCTCTGGAAATCTAAATGGCCCGAATTTGGGATTTTTTTACAGCAAAACAAAGCAGAGGTGTGTGGCAGAGCCTGGAGTGCCATTGCCTGGGGAAGGGGAGCTCCCTCCCTGCTCTTTGGGTTCCGTCCCTGCTGGAATGGAGCTGACCCATAAAGGGCACGACATCCACGGGGCTGATCCCAGAGCAGGGCAAAGATCAGGGCACGGGGAGCAGAGAGGGGAACGTGCCCTGCAGAGAATCGGGGAATGGGAAGGACCTCAAATCCCACCCAGTGCCACCCCATCCATGGCAGGGACACCTCTCACTGTCCCCAGTGTCCAGCCTGGCCTGGGACACTCCCAGGGATCCGGGGCAATCTGGCAATTCCAGCCCAGCCCCTCGCCACCCTCCCAGGCAGGAATTCCTTGCCAAGATCCCAGCCCAAGCTCCCCTTTCCCAGTGGGATCCATTCCCTGTGTCCTGTCCCTACAGCCCTTGGCCCCAGTCCCTCTCCAGCTCTCCTGGAGCCCCTTCAGGCCCCAAAACCCCAATCCCGGAGGTGCAGACTGGAAATGTTTCCAATGAAGTCTCCTGGAGGCAGAGCTGACCTGCTGTACCAGGCTCCTCCTGCTCACTGAGGCATCCTGGCTTTTTCCTTTTCCCTCTTCAGCTGCTCAGAACTTTTGCCAAACTGGAGTTGTTTGGACAAGTATTTTCTGGGATAAATGTTTCTCTCCACCCGAGATTTTGTGTGAAGTTTCAGGTGAAACAGTTCTGTGGTTTTTCAGGAACGAGGGGAGATAAAATAAACATTTTGCCAGATTAGAAAACGTTTTGGAGTGCTGTGAAATGTGGAGCTCCTCTGCCAGGAAAATCCACCAGAAAAATCTGACTTTATCTCCTTGTTCACCTGATCCAGTGGAAGGTGTTATTCTCCAATACTGAGAGTGCAATGATTCTGTGATAGTGAAAACACGGTAATTCTGTGAAAATGGAAACATGACAATTCTGTGAGAGTGAAAACAGTGAGAGTGAAAACACAGTGATTCTGTGATAATGAGAGCACGATGATTCTGTGACAATGAGAACACGATGATTCTGTGATAATGAGAACAGAATGATTATGTGAAACATGACGATTCTATGATAGTGAAAACACAATGATTATGTGATAATGAAAACACAGCGATTCTGTGAGAGTGAAAACACGAGGATTTTGTGATAATAAAAACACAATTCTGTGATAGTGAAAAGCAAACACAGACATTTTGGCAAAGAGCACAAAAGGGTTTGAACATCTCTGGGCAGTCAGAGCCTCAGTTTCCTCTTCCAGGGAAGAGGAATTTGCCAGCAGCCGTTCCATGAGTCAGCTCCTCGGTGTCACTTTGCTCCAGGGCTGCCTTGGCCCCGTGATTCCGTGGAAATGGAAATGCATTCCCTGTTTTCCATGAACTTACCCGTGACAAAGGGCAGGTGAAACCTGGCAGTCCTTGACAGATATTCCAGTCCTTGACAGAAATTCCAGGACAGAGCTGGCATTTGCAAAGCAGCACAGCAATTTCTGGAAAGCAGCAGAGGAACATCCCAGGCCCTCCATCACCTGATTGCCGAGTGCTGGAGGAGGGAGAGGTGGAATCACCGAGGGGAAAGTGCCGAATCACCAGCTCTGATGTCACACGTGGAAAACCTTTCACCACAGGGGAGTCACGGCAGTGCCAGCGAAATGTGACCTCATTTCATCTCCTGGAAAACACCAGCGTGTCTTCCTTGGGAATCTTGGAGCTTCCAGAGCTTCCTGTGCCACGGAACTGGCTGATCCTTCCTTTGTGCCAGGATCTCCCAGAGCCTCGGTCCGAGCCCTCCCCGGTGCTCAGGGGGTCAGGAACAGCTCAGGGATGGGTCAGTGCCTGGCAGAATCCCCCCAAACAGCTCAGGGATGGGTCAGTGCCCGGCAGGATCCCCAGAGCAGCTCAGGGATGGGTCAGTGCCTGTCAGGATCCCCCTAAAGCATCAGTCTAAGACCTCTCCAGTGCTCAGGGGGTCAGGAATAGCACAGGGATGGGTCAGAGCCCGGCAGGATCCCTCAATGCCATCATCTGAGCCCTCCCTGGTGTTCAGGGGATCAGGATGAGCTGAGGGATGGGATCAGTGCCCAGCAGGATCCCAGAGCAGTTCAGGGATGGGCTAGTTCCTGGCAGGATCCCTCAATGCCATGGTCTGAGCCCTCCCTGGTTCTCAGGGTATCAGGAACAGCACAGGGACGGGTCAGTGCCCGTCAGGATCCCAGAGCAGTTCAGGGATGGGTCAGTGCCTGTCAGGATCCCCCTAAAGCATCAATCTAAGCCCTCTCCAGTGCTCAGGGGGTCAGGAACAGCTCAGGGATGGGTCAGTGCCCGGCAGAATCCCGAGCAGCTCAGGGATGGGTCAGTGCCCGCAGGATCCCAGAGCAGTTCAGGGATGGGTCAGTGCCCGGCAGAATCCCACAGCTCAGGGATGGGTCAGTGCCCGGCAGAATCCCGGAGCAGCTCAGGGATGGGTCAGTGCCCGGCAGAATCCCTGGAGCAGCTCAGGGATGGGTCAGTGCCCGGCAGGATCCCAGAGCAGTTCAGGGATGGGTCAGTGCCCGGCAGAATCCCCAGAGCAGTTCAGGGATGGGTCAGTGCCCGGCAGGATCCCCAGAGCAGCTCAGGGATGGGTCAGTGCCCGGCAGGATCCCCAGAGCAGCTCAGGGATGGGTCAGTGCCGGCAGGATCCCCAGAGCAGTTCAGGGATGGGTCAGTGCCTGGCAGGATCCCTCAATGCCATGGTCTGAGCCCTCCCCAGTGCTCAGGGGGTCAGGAATAGCTCAGGGATGGGTCAGTGCCCTGCAGGATCCCCCCAGAACCTCAGTCCAAGCCCTCCCCGGTGCTCAGGAGGTCAGGAACAGCTCAGGGATGGATCAGTGCCCCGCAGGATTCCCTCGATACGGAGCTGGGATGGTGCCAGAGCGTGGGAGAGACACGGCTCAGGACCTGCAGAGGATTTCCCAGTTAAAATAGAAGATTTTGTACCTCTGTGTGTCAGCACAGAGGTACTGCCTAACCCAGATTCGGGGAATCACAACAGCCAGGGCTCACTGCTCGGAGACCTGAGAGCAGAGAGCAACTTTAAAAAAAAAAAAATAGGAAATGAAAATCTTTTCTGTAGATACAGATCCACCACAGTGGGGAGTCACCTTGGTGTTACCTGAGCACTCTGGGTCCCAGCTCTGACTCAACCCTCATTTCTGGGTATCTTTCCTGTCTGTAAGAGAAGGAAACGTTTGTTTTTTACAGGGAATCATTGATTTGATGGTTTTTCCTGGGCAGAGGTTTAAAAGGCCAGCACTGATCAAGCTGTAGAGGTGTCTCCCCACAGGAACAGCCCTTTTTATTTTTATTTATCCATTGCCCCAGAATTCCTTGAAGCAGACTCAGCTCCTTCTGCTGTTTATTTTTAGTTGTGAACTGGAGCAGGGAAGAAGAGCTCAGTGTGAGCTGAGCCTGCATCTGTCACCCCTGACTGTCATCCCGGACTGTCACCCCTGCCTGTCACCCCTGAGTGTCACCCCTGAGTGTCACCCCTGACTGTCACCCCTGAGTGTCACCCCTGAGTGTCACCCCTGAGTGTCACCCCTGACTGTCACCCCTGAGTGTCACCCCTGATGTCACCCCTGAGTGTCACCCCTGACTGTCACCCCTGACTGTCACCTCTGAGTGTCACCCCTGACTGTCACCCCTGACTGTCACCCCTGACTGTCACCCCTGACTGTCACCCCTGACTGTCACCCCTGACTGTCACCCCTGACTGTCACCTTTGGCTGTCACCCCTGAGTGTCACCCCTGAGTGTCACCACCCGTGTGTCACCCTGTGTCACCCCTGCTGTCACCCTGTCCCCTGACTGTCACCCTGACTGTCACCCCTGTGTCACCCTGCTGTCACCCCTGACTGTCACCCTGACTGTCACCCCTGCCTGTCACCCCGACTGTCACCCCTTCCTGTCACCCCTTCCTGTCACCCCTGCCTGTCACCACATCCCCACAGACACCATGCCATCCCCTGCTCTGCATCCAGCAGAATTCCAGCCATGATATCCCATTCCCTGTTTTCCTCAGGGAAACAGCGGCAGAGAGCTCAGAGAAGGAACTTTGCAGCACCGACAGCTCCAGCACTGCCCTTCCATCAGCACAGCGCTCCTGTCAGGGGTTTCTATGGAGACGCTGCGCTGTCCTGGCAGAGCCGGCTGCCTGACGCTGATTCCGATTGTTTTTGTTTGGCAGAGGGGACCGGGCCCTGCTGGGTCTGTGTGGGGTCACCCAGGATTGCAGCGGGACCGTCCGGCACAGCTCCGGACAAGAGAGAGGAGAGCATGGCTGCTTCCAGTCCTGGACTGGGATCGGGATCGGGGCTGGGATCGGGCTGGGATCGGCTGGGATCGGGATGGGGCTGGGATCGGATGGGATCGGGACGGGATCGGATGGGCTGGGATGGGACGGGACGATGGGCGGGACTGGGACGGACGGATCAGGCGGGATCAGGATCGGGCTGGGATTGGGACTGGGACTGGGATTGGGACGGGGCTGGGATGGGACTGGGGCTGGATTGGGCTGGATCGGGATTGGGATCGGAACTGGGATCGGGATTGGGGCTGGGATCGGAACTGGGATGGGCTGGGAGCAGGACTGGGATCGGGATTGGGGAGGAATTGGGACTGGGGCTGATCGGTGGATCGGATTGAGATGGGATCGGGATGAGATGGGATCGGGACTGGGATCGGACTGGGACGGGGCTGGGACAGGACTGGACGGAGGGCGGATTGGGATGACTGGGATCGGACTGACTGGGCTGGACAGGACTGGGACTGGATGGGGCTGGGATTGGGCTGGGATTGGGCTGGGATTGGGCTGGGAGCAGACTGGGGCTGGATGGGGCTGGGAGCGGGACTGGGAGCGGGGATCAGGACTGGGTCAGGAGGGATCGGGGCTGGGATTGGGGTCTGCCCAGAGCCCTGGAGGGACTGGGAACGGAGTGGGAAGGGTCTGGAGAATCCTGACGGAGCTGGAAAGGGGCTCAGCCTGAGCAAAGGAGGCTCGGGGACCTTTTCCCCTATAAAATCCCTGCCTGGAGGGGCAGCCGGGGTGGATTTGGGATGTCATCCCAATAAAAGGGACAGGAGGAGAGGGAACGGCCTAGGCTGGGCCAGGGCAGGGCCAGGGGGACATTGGGGAAATTCCTCTGGAAAGGGCTCAGCCCGGTGGAGTCCCCATCCCTGGAGGGATTCAGACCTGGGGATGTGGCACTGGGGACACGGGGCAGCGGTGGCCATGGGGCAGTGCTGGGGATGCTTGGAATCCATAATCTTGGAGGGTTTTTCCAACCCTCAATTCTGTGCCCCGAAGCCCAAAAAGTGCCCCATGTGTGTCACAGGAGGGGCTGGAGCAGCCCTGGGAGCTCTCCTTCCTCTGACACCGCAGGGATGGGATCGTGGCCCCCCCAGGAATGTGGGGTCATTCACTCTGAGTCCATCTGAAAACAGCTCCAGCCACATCCTTCATCTTTGGGGTAAAAAATGCCCTCTGCTATTTACATTTTAGGGTGGCACTTCTCCTTTCTCCCATCTCCCCCTGGTTTGGGCAGCCCCATTGAGTGAGAGGGGAAATTCTGCTCCTCCTTTCTGTGGCTGAACAGATTTAATCTGTGATCATTTGCATCCCATCCTATAGCTCAGAGCTCCCTTAATTACACACTGAGACACCAAAGCAGCTCATTTGAAGAGTTCCCTGAATTTCCCCACACTCCCAACCTTTGGCATGAATATCGTGGAGTTTTATTCACTAATTAATACTGAAAAAAGGACTGCTCTCATTTCACTCCTGGGTTCTGGAGTCGAGTCAGGATCTCACAATCCTGCAGCCACAAGCAATAAATCAGGATGGACTTGCCTTGGTTAGCAGCCTGTAAATTTGGAGGAGGAATTGATGGCACAGAGCGCTGCCTCAGAGCCCGACGGGTTTATTGCACGGAGAGCAGAGTTCATAAATCTTCCCGTTGCTCTGATTAACGAGTCTGGAGAGTGTCTCTCCACATCCTTGGAAGCTTTCCTGAAAAGGAGCAATGAGCTGGTCAAGGAAGCAAATAACTCTCACAAATGAGAAGCTGTTGGATAAATTCATCTCCGAGAGGGGCTGTGTGCTCTCCCTGCTCGTGATCAGAGAGAAAGGAACTGAGGGGGTCATGGGATGGAGGTGGAAAAGCACTTTGGGCTGCATGGAATTCATGGCAATTGGCAACATCTGCAACATCCTGGGCCAGCTCACTGAGCAGGCACAAACACACAACCCCTGAATTATTTTGGTTGGAAAAACCTTTCCAAGTGCATATTCCAGTTTTTCTCCCAGCACCTGCCAAGGCCACCCCGCCGTGTCCCCAGAGTGCCACATCCCCAGGGCTCTGGGATCCCTCCAGGGATGGGGACTCCACCAGGCTGAGCCCTTTCCAGGAGGAATTTCCCCAATGTCCCCCTCGCCCAGCCTGAGGCCGTTCCCTCTCCTCCTGTCCCTTTTTTTTGGGATGACATCCCAAATCCACCCCGGCTGCCCCTCCGCAGGGATTTTAGGAGAAAGGATCCCCCGGAGCCTCCTTTGCTCCAGGCTGAGCCCCTTCCAGCTCCCTCAGGATTCTCCAGACCCTTCCCAGCTCCATTCCCTGCCCTGGACTTGCTCCAACCCCTCTGGGCTCTCCTGTCCCGGAGCTGCCCTAAAACCCCTTCCCGAGCTGTCAGAGCGGGAGGGGCCCCGAGAGCACAAACAACCCCCCTAATTAGCGCTGGGATGTCCCACAGCTAATTAAAAACCTAACGATGCTCAGGGCTCCTTTGGGTGCTTCAGCTCCTTTCACCCCCCCCCCGCCCCCCACCCTCAACACTGAAAATAAAACTTCAATGTTTTGCTTCAGGCTTTTTCTAAATAAAGCAGCCCAATAATTTGGTTTTTAAACATGCTTTATTTAAAAATATGCATAATTTGTTTAGAGGTGATTAAAACCAGCGTGAGATAAATGAAGAAAGACCTATTTGGGGCTCAATGAATCATTTCATTCAAACCAACTTGGAAATGTTTGCAGCTTTCCCAGTCATTGCATCAAAGCCCACAAACTCTCGGGATAAAAAGGTGATTTTGGACAGAAGTTGAGGAAATTGTCCCCTCCTGCTTTGTGCCTTTATTAGAGCCAAATCCCGGTGTTCCTGGGAGCCGTGGCCTCAGCCCCCTGCTCGCCCTGAGCCCGGTTAATCCTCCTAAAAAACCACACTAAAAATATTGGGATTAGGGCGTGTGATGGAGGAGAGAATAGAAACTCAGCTCCTGCTCCCTCTGGCTGCTGCCAGAGCTGCCGGAATTAGCGCCTTGCCTTAGTCTGGGGTGGGATCTGGTTATTTGGGGGGCAGCAGGGATTATTTCTGACTCTTGCCTATTTTTAGGAGCAGAGCTGTGCCAAGCTGCTCTGCCATTGCTGCGCTCAGTGTCGTTCCAGCAGCCGCTTTTCAGGGATTTCACCCCAAAAAAGCAGGGTGCAGGAGGAGGAATCTGTAAATTTGGGGGCAGGGAGGGCTGTGGTGGCCAGCACAGCACCCAGAGAATGCAGAATGTGCAGCAACCCAAAACCAGGAGGGAGATAACCATCGGCCCTGACCCGCAGCTGGCCCAGCCTCTGAAATTCCAGCCTCCTGCCCAGTAATTAAAAATAAAAATCCCCTTTTGGCAGGCGTTTCATAGAGCCTCACGTGCTGCTTGAATCTGCTGGGGCTGCTTGGAGATGCCAGAGGAAAAACCCTGCTTGGGAAACGTGCCTGGAGCATCCTTCCCCTCTGTGATGGGCAGTGGGGATGGCACCGAGCCCTTTCCACTGCCCAGGATCCTCCTGTGCCCCTGGAGCATCCTTCCCTCCGTGGTGGCAGCAGGGATGGCACTGACCCCTCTCCACTGCCTTGGAGCATTTTTCCCCTCCGTGGTGGCAGCAGGGATGGCACTGACCCCTCTCCTGTGCCCCTGGAGCATCCTTCCCCTCCGTGGTGGGCAGTGGGGATGGCACTGACCCCTCTCCTGTGCCCCTGGAGCATCCTTCCCCTCCGTGGTGGCAGCAGGGATGGCACTGACCCCTCTCCTGCCCCTGGAGCATCCTTCCCCTCCGTGGTGGCAGCAGGGATGGCACTGACCCCTCTCTGTGCCCCTGGAGCATCCTTCCCTCCGTGGTGCAGCAGGGATGGCACTGACCCCTCCACTGCCCTCCCGCACTCTTCCCCGTGGTGGCAGCCAGGATGCACTGACCCCTCTCCTGCCCCTGGAGCACCTTCCCCTCCGTGGTAGCAGGACCTGCCTCTGTGCCCTGAGCATCCTTCCCCCGTCGGCTGGCTCCAGCCCCTGACACCTCCTGGGGGCAGTGGGAGCACTGACCCCTCTCCACTGCCCAGCTCCTCCCGTGCCCCTGGAGCATCCTCTGCACCCACCGGGAGCAGGTACCGGGACACGGCTGGGACTGGGCCAGTTTCCTTGGAAATGAGGAGCTGATTTCTGCTGGAAGTTCTGCTGGAAGGGGAGATGGAGGAGAGGGAGGGCAAAGGGATGAGATCCACAGAGGGCAGGGAGGGGTGTTGGGAATGAGGGTGGGATATTGGGAATGAGGGTGGAGATATGGGAATGAGGGTGGGATGGGCTGGAATTCCCAAATTCCCTCAGATCCCTGCAGTGTCCCAGGCCAGCTGGACATTGGGGACAGTGGGAGGTGTCCCTGCCGTGGATGGGGTCAATGGGATTAGGCCCCTTCCTGTCACCCCTTCCTGTCACCCCTGCCTGTCACCACTCCCCACAGACACCATGCCATCCCCTGCTCTGCATCCAGCAGAATTCCAGCCATGATATCCCATTCCCTGTTTTCCTCAGGGAAACAGCGGCAGAGAGCTCAGAGAAGGAACTTTGCAGCACCGACAGCTCCAGCACTGCCCTTCCATCAGCACAGCGCTCCTGTCAGGGGTTTCTATGGAGACGCTGCGCTGTCCTGGCAGAGCCGGCTGCCTGACGCTGATTCCGATTGTTTTTGTTTGGCAGAGGGGACCGGCCCTGCTGGGTCTGTGTGGGGTCACCCAGGATTGCAGCGGGACCGTCCGGCACAGCTCCGGACAAGAGAAGGAGAGCATGGCTGCTTCCAGTCCTGGACTGGGATCGGGATCGGGGCTGGGATCGGGACTGGGACGGGCTGATGCGATCGGGACTGGGATCGGGATTGGGGCTGGGATTGGGATCGGGACTGGGACTGGGATCGGGACTGGGACTGGGACGGGATCGGGATCAGGATCGGGATTGGGATCGGGACTGGGATCAGGATCGGGGCTGGGATTGGGACTGGGACTGGATGGGATGGGGCTGGGATGGGACTGGGGCTGGATGGGACTGGGATCGGATTGGGGCTGGATCGGAATGGCTGGGATCGGGATGGGCTGGGATCGAACTGGGAACTGGGGATGGGAGACTGGATGGATGGATGGGATGGCTGGGAGCAACTGGGATGGGATGGATTGGGACTGGACTGGGATGACTGGGATCGACTGGGCTGGGCTGGCAGGACTGGGACGGGATTGGGGCTGGGATTGGGGCTGGTGGGCTGGATGGGCTGGGAGCAGACGGCTGGATTGGGGCTGGGAGCGGGACTGGGAGCGGGGATCAGGACTTCTGGAATCAGGGATCAGGACTGGGATCGGGGCTGGGATTGGGGTCTGCCCAGAGCCCTGGAGGGACTGGGAACGGAGCTGGGAAGGGTCTGGAGAATCCTGACGGAGCTGGAAAGGGGCTCAGCCTGGAGCAAAGGAGGCTCCGGGGGATCCTTTTCCCCTATAAAATTCCCTGCCTGGAAGGGGCAGCCGGGGTGGATTTGGGATGTCATCCCAATAAAAAGGGACAGGAGGAGAGGGAACGGCCTCAGGCTGGGCCAGGGCAGGGCCAGGGGGACATTGGGGAAATTCCTCCTGGAAAGGGCTCAGCCCGGTGGAGTCCCCATCCCTGGAGGGATCCCAGAGCCCTGGGGATGTGGCACTTGGGGACACGGGGCAGCGGTGGCCATGGGGCAGTGCTGGGGATGCTTGGAATCCATAATCTTGGAGGGTTTTTCCAACCCTCAATTCTGTGCCCCGAAGCCCAAAAAGTGCCCCATGTGTGTCACAGGAGGGGCTGGAGCAGCCCTGGGAGCTCTCCTTCCTCTGACACCGCAGGGATGGGATCGTGGCCCCCCCAGGAATGTGGGGTCATTCACTCTGAGTCCATCTGAAAACAGCTCCAGCCACATCCTTCATCTTTGGGGTAAAAAATGCCCTCTGCTATTTACATTTTAGGGTGGCACTTCTCCTTTCTCCCATCTCCCCCTGGTTTGGGCAGCCCCATTGAGTGAGAGGGGAAATTCTGCTCCTCCTTTCTGTGGCTGAACAGATTTAATCTGTGATCATTTGCATCCCATCCTATAGCTCAGAGCTCCCTTAATTACACACTGAGACACCAAAGCAGCTCATTTGAAGAGTTCCCTGAATTTCCCCACACTCCCAACCTTTGGCATGAATATCGTGGAGTTTTATTCACTAATTAATACTGAAAAAAGGACTGCTCTCATTTCACTCCTGGGTTCTGGAGTCGAGTCAGGATCTCACAATCCTGCAGCCACAAGCAATAAATCAGGATGGACTTGCCTTGGTTAGCAGCCTGTAAATTTGGAGGAGGAATTGATGGCACAGAGCGCTGCCTCAGAGCCCGACGGGTTTATTGCACGGAGAGCAGAGTTCATAAATCTTCCCGTTGCTCTGATTAACGAGTCTGGAGAGTGTCTCTCCACATCCTTGGAAGCTTTCCTGAAAAGGAGCAATGAGCTGGTCAAGGAAGCAAATAACTCTCACAAATGAGAAGCTGTTGGATAAATTCATCTCCGAGAGGGGCTGTGTGCTCTCCCTGCTCGTGATCAGAGAGAAAGGAACTGAGGGGGTCATGGGATGGAGGTGGAAAAGCACTTTGGGCTGCATGGAATTCATGGCAACATTGGCAACATCTGCAACATCCTGGGCCAGCTCACTGAGCAGGCACAAACACACAACCCCTGAATTATTTTGGTTGGAAAAACCTTTCCAAGTGCATCATGTCCAGTTTTTCTCCCAGCACTGCCAAGGCCACCGCTGCCCCGTGTCCCCAAGTGCCACATCCCCAGGGCTCTGGGATCCCTCCAGGGATGGGGACTCCACCAGGCTGAGCCCTTTCCAGGAGGAATTTAAAGACCTTTCCTAAGTGCCAGTCATGGTCCCATTTTTTGGCGTCGGCGCGAAAGACCAAATCTGCCCCCGCAACCGGCCCATCCGCCTGCTCACGCCCCCTCCCCCGGCCGGGGCCCCGAAGTGCCGACAATCCGCAGGGCTGCTGGGATCCCTCTTCCTATGCCGGCATGGGGTACCCACCCCAAGCCGCCCCTCCCCGCCCCCGGCGTGGACCCCTTCGGCAGGGAGGAATTTCCCTCAAAGTTCCCCGCTGGCCCTCCTGCCCTGGCCCCAGCGCGTGAGGCCGGTGGTCGGCCTCTCCTCCTGTCCACTATTTTTATATTGGCGATGACATCGGGGCCAATATCCACCCCGCGCGCCCCCCTCACGGCAGGGACATTTATAGGGGAGAAAGCGATCCCCAGTGGAGCCACCTAGGAAGTTGACATCCACAGGCTGAGACCCTATTGCCAGCTCCCTCGGAGGATCTCCAAGACCTTCCCAGCTCCATTCCCTGCCCTGGACTCGCTCCAACCCTCTGGGCTCTCCTGTCCCGGAGCTGCCCTAAAACCCTTCCCGAGCTGTCAGAGCGGGAGGGGCCCCGAGAGCACAAACAACCCCCCTAATTAGCGCTGGGATGTCCACAGCTAATTAAAAACCTAACGATGCTCAGGCTCCTTTGGGTGCTTCAGCTCCCTTTCACCCCCCCCCGCCCCCCGCCCCCCCACCTCCGTCAAGCAG
>VKON01004058.1:147559-167559 GCA_009741485.1 Malurus cyaneus samueli
GAGGGCCGACCCCCACCGGCCTCCACGCGCCTGGCGCCAGGGCCAGGAGAGGGCCAGCCGGGGACTACAATTGAGGGAAATTCCTCCCTGCCGAAGGGGTCCACGCCGGGGGCGGGGAGGGGCGGCTTGGGGTGGGTACCCCATGCCGGCATAGGAAGAGGGATCCCAGCAGCCCTGCGGATTGTCGGCACTTCGGGGCCCCGGCCGGGGGAGGGGGCGTGAGCAGGCGGATGGGCCGGTTGCGGGGGCAGATTTGGTCTTTCGCGCCGACGCCAAAAAATGGGACCATGACTGGCACTTAGGAAAGGTCTTTAATTTCCCCATGTCCCCCTGGCCTGCCCTGGCCAGCCTGAGGCCGTTCCCTCTCCTCCTGTCCCTTTTTTTTTGGGATGACATCCCAAATCCACCCCGGCTGCCCCCTCCAGGCAGGGAATTTTATAGGGGAAAAGGATCCCCCGGAGCCTCCTTTGCTCCAGGCTGAGCCCCTTTCCAGCTCCCTCAGGATTCTCCAGACCCTTCCCACTCATTCCCTCCTGGACGCTCCAACCCCTCTGGGCTCTCCTGTCCCGGAGCTGCCCTAAAACCCCTTCCCGAGCTGTCAGAGCGGGAGGGGCCCCGAGAGCACAAACAACCCCCCTATTAGCGCTGGGATGTCCCACAGCTAATTAAAAACCTAACGATGCTCAGGGCTCCTTTGGGTGCTTCAGCTCCCTTTCACCCCCCCCCCCGCCCCCCCCACCTCAACACTGAAAAATAAAACTTCAATGTTTTGCTTCAGGCTTTTTCTAAATAAAGCAGCCCAATAATTTGGTTTTTAAACATGCTTTATTTAAAAATATGCATAATTTGTTTAGAGGTGATTAAAACCAGCGTGAGATAAATGAAGAAAGACCTATTTGGGGCTCAATGAATCATTTCATTCAAACCAACTTGGAAATGTTTGCAGCTTTCCCAGTCATTGCATCAAAGCCCACAAACTCTCGGGATAAAAAGGTGATTTTGGACAGAAGTTGAGGAAATTGTCCCCTCCTGCTTTGTGCCTTTATTAGAGCCAAATCCCGGTGTTCCTGGGAGCCGTGGCCTCAGCCCCCTGCTCGCCCTGAGCCCGGTTAATCCTCCTAAAAAACCACACTAAAAATATTGGGATTAGGGCGTGTGATGGAGGAGAGAATAGAAACTCAGCTCCTGCTCCCTCTGGCTGCTGCCAGAGCTGCCGGAATTAGCGCCTTGCCTTAGTCTGGGGTGGGATCTGGTTATTTGGGGGGCAGCAGGGATTATTTCTGACTCTTGCCTATTTTTAGGAGCAGAGCTGTGCCAAGCTGCTCTGCCATTGCTGCGCTCAGTGTCGTTCCAGCAGCCGCTTTTCAGGGATTTCACCCCAAAAAAGCAGGGTGCAGGAGGAGGAATCTGTAAATTTGGGGGCAGGGAGGGCTGTGGTGGCCAGCACAGCACCCAGAGAATGCAGAATGTGCAGCAACCCAAAACCAGGAGGGAGATAACCATCGGCCCTGACCCGCAGCTGGCCCAGCCTCTGAAATTCCAGCCTCCTGCCCAGTAATTAAAAATAAAAATCCCCTTTTGGCAGGCGTTTCATAGAGCCTCACGTGCTGCTTGAATCTGCTGGGGCTGCTTGGAGATGCCAGAGGAAAAACCCTGCTTGGGAAACGTGCCTGGAGCATCCTTCCCCTCTGTGATGGGCAGTGGGGATGGCACGAGCCCCCACTGCCCAGGTCCTCGTGCCCCTGGAGCATCCTTCCCCTCCGTGGTGGCAGCAGGGATGGCACTGACCCCTCTCCACTGCCCCTGGAGCATCCTTCCCCTCCGTGGTGGCAGCAGGGATGGCACTGACCCCTCTCCTGTGCCCCTGGAGCATCCTTCCCCTCCGTGGTGGGCAGTGGGGAGCCTCAACACTGAAAAATAAAACTTCAATGTTTTGCTTCAGGCTTTTTCTAAATAAAGCAGCCCAATAATTTGGTTTTTAAACATGCTTTATTTAAAAATATGCATAATTTGTTTAGAGGTGATTAAAACCAGCGTGAGATAAATGAAGAAAGACCTATTTGGGGCTCAATGAATCATTTCATTCAAACCAACTTGGAAATGTTTGCAGCTTTCCCAGTCATTGCATCAAAGCCCACAAACTCTCGGGATAAAAAGGTGATTTTGGACAGAAGTTGAGGAAATTGTCCCCTCCTGCTTTGTGCCTTTATTAGAGCCAAATCCCGGTGTTCCTGGGAGCCGTGGCCTCAGCCCCCTGCTCGCCCTGAGCCCGGTTAATCCTCCTAAAAAACCACACTAAAAATATTGGGATTAGGGCGTGTGATGGAGGAGAGAATAGAAACTCAGCTCCTGCTCCCTCTGGCTGCTGCCAGAGCTGCCGGAATTAGCGCCTTGCCTTAGTCTGGGGTGGGATCTGGTTATTTGGGGGGCAGCAGGGATTATTTCTGACTCTTGCCTATTTTTAGGAGCAGAGCTGTGCCAAGCTGCTCTGCCATTGCTGCGCTCAGTGTCGTTCCAGCAGCCGCTTTTCAGGGATTTCACCCCAAAAAAGCAGGGTGCAGGAGGAGGAATCTGTAAATTTGGGGGCAGGGAGGGCTGTGGTGGCCAGCACAGCACCCAGAGAATGCAGAATGTGCAGCAACCCAAAACCAGGAGGGAGATAACCATCGGCCCTGACCCGCAGCTGGCCCAGCCTCTGAAATTCCAGCCTCCTGCCCAGTAATTAAAAATAAAAATCCCCTTTTGGCAGGCGTTTCATAGAGCCTCACGTGCTGCTTGAATCTGCTGGGGCTGCTTGGAGATGCCAGAGGAAAAACCCTGCTTGGGAAACGTGCCTGGAGCATCCTTCCCCTCTGTGATGGGCAGTGGGGATGGCACCGAGCCCTTTCCACTGCCCAGGATCCTCCTGTGCCCCTGGAGCATCCTTCCCCTCCGTGGTGGCAGCAGGGATGGCACTGACCCCTCTCCACTGCCCCTGGAGCATCCTTCCCCTCCGTGGTGGGCAGTGGGGATGGCACTGACCCCTCTCCACTGCCCAGCTCCTCCCGTGCCCCTGGAGCATCCTCTGCACCCACCGGGAGCAGGTACCGGGACACGGCTGGGACTGGGCCAGTTTCCTTGGAAATGAGGAGCTGATTTCTGCTGGAAGTTCTGCTGGAAGGGGAGATGGAGGAGAGGGAGGGCAAAGGGATGAGATCCACAGAGGGCAGGGAGGGGTGTTGGGAATGAGGGTGGGATATTGGGAATGAGGGTGAGATATTGGGAATGAGGGTGGGATGGGCTGGAATTCCCAAATTCCCTCAGATCCCTGGCAGTGTCCCAGGCCAGGCTGGACATTGGGGACAGTGGGAGGTGTCCCTGCCGTGGATGGGGTCAATGGGATGGGATTTAGGGTCTCTCCCACCCCAATTTCCCTGATCCGTGTCCCTCCCTGTGCCCATCCCAGCAGCAATCACTGTCCCTCTGTGCCCTCCAGCCCCTGGGAGATCCATTGCCAGCTCCAGAGCTTGGCATGCCGTGCCTTCTCCATCCTGGACACCTGGCAGAGGGAGCTTTGGGCTGGCTTCCAAGGAATTTGGGCTCTGGGGTTGTTTTTGGTGTGGCTTTGGTGGGGGTGGTGCAAAGGGAGGGAATTGGGGTTTGGGTGCAGCAGAGGGTGAGCTGTGGGTGCTGCTGGGCCAATGCCCCTTGGGGTGCCCACCCCTGCCCTGCTGCCAGGGCAGGAATCAGCACCATTTTGGGGGAATTCCTTTAAAATGCTCAATTCCCTCTGCAGGGCCAGCCTGAGCCCTGGCAGCAGCTCCTGTTGGCCATGAGAGGTGGGAGCGCTGGGGATGGGGAAAGGGCTGGAGGTGTTGTCTTTTCCTCAACTTCCAGGGTCAAAAACCATTTTGGAATTCCAGGAGCAGCTCCTGGAACACGGAGGAGCAGCGGCTCAGAGCCAGCAGAGCTCTCCTGCCCGTGGGAGAAGGGGGTCAGGGTTTCCAGCAGGGAATGTTCCAGCTCTGCCCTTCACCCCAGAGGGTTCAGCTCCCCGGGAGGAGGGGGATGAGCAGCCCTGGATCCATCACACACCCGTGGATCAGGGAAACCATCAACCTGCGAGGGTGGGAACGCTGGGAGCGCTCCAAAGGCATGGAAATGGGGATTTCTTCACCTCCAACTTACATCATCTCCCAGCACAGGAAATGGTGAACGTTCCTGAAGGAATCAGTGGAAAAATCCCCTGAGCGACATGAAATGGGGACTGTGGAGGTTCCTGAGCTGTGGATTTTGGGGGCTGGGGGAAGGAACTGGGAATTGCCCTTCTCCCCAGTGAGCTGTGGGCTCTGGGCACAGTGCCCAAAGGAGCCTTGCCATGAACCAACCCTCAGCCCATCCCTTTGGAAAAATGAATTCCAATCGCAATCAGCGCTGCCCATCTCTGCCCTTGCCCCTGCCTGGGGCTGCTGCTCTTCCCTGCCTCGTGCTTCAGTGGGAAAAGCCATTCCCAGGCCTTCCTCAGCCTCCTCTGCCTCGTGACAAGGCAAGGCAGGAGGAAGAGGATGATTTTCCTCTTTTCCACAGCGGCTTCGCCCTTAGACAGGGCTTTGAGTCTGGGGGCATCCGACCCCCTCCTAAACCAGCCAGATTATGGGGGACAGCCCAAGCCAAACCTCCAAAGATAAAAACCAGGGGAGAAACCAGAGAAAGCCAAGAATTGGGGCTGGATTTCCATGCTGGGAGCACAGACGGGGAACTGGGAGGGAAGGATGCTGAGCCATTGCAGTGGGTTGGTGGCAGTGTGGTGGCAGCACAGAGGTGGCCCTGGCACCCTGCTTGGCTCCAGGGGAACCAGAGGAACCAGTGGGATGGGTCAGGGGGAGCAGCAGGACCTGGCCAGGGGGTGGCAGGAGCCCAGTGCTGGTGGCCAGTGCCAGCCGGGTCCAGGTGGCCGTGGCCAGTGCCAGCTGGATCCAGGTGGCCATGGCCAGTGCCAGTCAGTTCCAGGTGGCCATGGCTGGCTGGAGGAGCCCCAGGCTGGCAGCCCATGGGGTGTCCAGAGGGATGGAGCCACCTGAGTCCCCCAGAGACACCCCCAGTTCTTGCTTTGGGGTCAATGTGCTGCCCCAAGGACTCTCTCAGTGCACAGAGGGAGCCCAAACCCCTGTGCCTGGCTGGCCCTGGGCTGGGAGATGCCCACGGACACCCAGGGAGCTGCCCCAGCATCTTCCCACCCACTGCAGCTCCAACTCCTCGTGCAGAGCTCCTCAGCATCTCAGGACCGGGCACAGGGAGAGGACCCGGACCCCAACCCCGGGCAGAGCCCGAGCCGAGCCTGGCAGGGAGAGCTGGGCACGGATTTCCTCCCTGTCCTTTGTGACACACAGCTCCCCCCAGGAAGGCAATCCCTCCTCCTCGTAGCCAAGAGCCCCTTCTGGCGTGGGCAGAGCTGTGCCAGCCCCTGCTCCGAGCTTGGCTCCGCTCTGCTCACGATTCCCGTCACCTCAGGAGCGGTGTCACCCCAGAGCTGTCCGAGAGGGCACTGGGAACTGCTTCGGGTTTTATCACAGGAAAATACAATATGGAAAACTGTCAATAGATGTTTCTATTTATATCAGGCCTGAAGGATGAAAGCGCCCATCCATGGGAGGGGGGATGTTATTCAGGACCTTTGCAGCTGCTCCTGCCCAGGCAGAGGGAGGTTTAGAAACCACACAACAATGCTGCATTTTCCTACCTGGGGAGCTGAGCCATTGCTGCTATTTCAGGATGGGCTCTGAGGATTAAGGGGGGTTATGAGAGCTGGGTCTGAGCTGTGGCTGTGGCAGGGAGGCTCTCATGGTGTTGCTGTAAAGATGGGACAGTTTTTCCATCTCTGGGAATGGGGGGAGGTGTCTGTCCTGGCAGCAGAGCTGTGCCAGGATGTGCAGGGCAGAGATCCAGAGCCCAGCTCAGAGCCTGGCGATCCCACACATCCCAAAGCCTGGCATCTCTGACGGGCACAGGGGGCCAGGTGAAGGCAGTCTGCATGGCTGAGGTCTGGGGGTGTGTCTGAGAAGAGCTGGAGAAAGATTCCAGAGCCCCAGGTGTCACCTTGGCCGTGTCTCTGCACATCCCAGGGTCGTGTTCAGTGTTCAGTGGCCACAGGTGGAACATTTCAAACCTGTGTTCACCCTTCTGCTCCCCAGGATGTCCCAAAGCCCCAAATTCCACGGTCCTTGAGCACTGCAGGGTGAAGCTTTGCCTTTGATTTACTGAAACCATGATCTGGCCCTCGCACTGGGCTCCCCCAACTCCTGTGGGGTGACAAACAGGGAATGAATAATGGGATCCCACTGAACATCTGCACACCTTGATCATTGCCTGGATCTCTCCATCCCTCCTTTATTTCCATCCTGGCCCTCATGGCTCGTTCCCTGGCTGTCCCTGATGCCCAGCAGGGTTTGTTTGATGCCTCCTCACCCCTCTGTGCCAGCTCTCGGGGTGCATTTGCAGAGGCAGCAGCTGCCCCCAGTGTGGGGAGGTGCAGCGAGACACAAATCCCAGAGATCTGCCCAAGGTGATGCCGTGACTCATCCTGGAGCCAGGAATAGCACGGGAGCAGGGCCCCTGCACCTGCTGCTGCCTGAGACTCACCGGGCATGGCTGCGGGCCTGGGGCACATCTGGATTGCCAGCAGGGGCTTAGGGCACAGCCCAGCACATCTGGATGGCCAGCAGGGGCTTAGAGCACAGCCCAGCACATCTGGATTGCCAGCAGGGCACAGGGGCACAGCCCAGCACATCTGGATTGCCAGCAGGGCACAGGGGCACAGCCCCAGCACATCTGCATTTCCAGCAAGGCACAGGGACACATCCCAACACATCTGGAATTCCAGCAGGGTCAGGGGTACATCCCCAGCACATCTGCATTGCCAGCAGGGACAGGGACACATCCCAGCACATCTGGAATTCCAGCAGGGACAGGGACACATCCCAGCACATCTGGAATTCCAGCAGGGTCAGGGGCACATCCCAGCACATCTGGAATTCCATCAGGCACAGGGACACATCCCAGCACATCTGGAATTCCAGCAGGCACAGTGACACATCCCAGCACATCTGGCCTTCCAGCAGGGCTGTGAGCACCGGGAGCAGGGTACTCGCAGGTAGGGAGGCTGGCAGAGGTCCCCTGCTCTTTTCCAGCCCCGTGGCATCCACAGCTCCCTCCTGCACACCGGGGTCACCTCCTGAACCACTCTATGCCAAGAGGAGCGTGTTTGCATCCCTGATATTTGTATAAAAATATTTTATACAAAAGGGGTTTCAGCCCAGCAGCCCAAATCCCAGAGGAAACCTTCACCCCACACCCAAACGGGGCCGGGTGCCGGTGACAATCCGCCCCACAAAGCACCCCTGCTCCTCCAGGATCAGCTCCAAATCAGTGCTGGACATTTGGAAACCTCCAACCAGCCCCGCAGGGAGAGCAGCACTGCTCCAGCTCCCGCAGAGCCTTCACCCCCGGCCGTGCCTGGGGAGCTGGGAGGGCTCAGGGGGTGCAGGAGCCCCCCAGGATCCTTCCTGATCCCCGCTAGTGCTGAGCCCGCTCCGCAGGCTCCGCTCCGGAAGATGGTGGGGTTTGCAGCACGGATCTGCTTTCTCCAGCCCGGCTCCCTGCCTGTCACACGCCAGCCGGGGTGGGAGCCATGAACTGGTGACAATGCTGGCGACGGAGGCGGCTGGTGGCAGCCTTTGCCTTCTCCTCTTGGCCGCTCGCTCTGGCGCAGGAGGAGCCGGCATCCTCCTCCCGCTCCGCATCCAAAAAACACGAAATGCCAGCAGAAAGGACGGCAAAACCCGGCGGGAAAGGAGGGAAGGGAAGGAGAGGGAGGGGGAAGGAAGAGGAAACCCGGCACCTTTCGCTCTTCTAGAAGCAACAAAAGGCATTGGGGGGGGGGGGGGGGAGAATCCAGCACAGGGCAAACAGAGCCCGGGGAGATGCGAAACCCGCGGTGGGACAGCAGCCAAGGCTGCGGAGCGAGGGCCGGAGCCGCGGGGATGCCCCGAACCCTCCCAAAGCCGGGGGAGCCGCAGGGGCCGAGCTGACCCCGGGAAAGCAAAGGCTGCGAGCACGGCTCGTCCCTGCACAGCCGGGGCTTGCACACGCGTGTGCACACCCGTGCGGGGCCGCGGCCGCGGGAGAGGATGCTGGGCGCACACGCACGCAGAGCGGCAGAGATTTTTAAAAATATCGCGATTATTAGTTAAAAAGAGAGAAGGAATGGGGAAAAAAAATGAAAAACAGAGGAGAGAAAAGGGGGAGGGGGAGGGGAAGGGGAGGAGGGCGCATCGCGTCACGGGAGAGATTTCCTTATTGGGACTCCTAGCCTACATCCTGAGTCCATATATGGGCATTACGTCACGCAGCCTCACTGGGGACTCCAGAAATGGCTGCGGCGGAGGCAGGAGCAGCCCGCTCCGCTATAAAGGGGGCGGCGGGGAGCACGCCGGGTGTCGCTCGGGCTGCGCCGCCGCGGTCCCTGCCTGCTCCCGCCCCCGGGCCCGGCCCGCAGCACCCCCCGAACTGCCCCAAGCACCCCGGAGCGTCACCTGCAGAGTCCCTGGCACCTGCCCCGAGCCCCCCTCGGATCGATCGGGGCACCCCGAGCGCCCCCGGCTCATCCCCGAGCACCCCTGGATCGGTGCGGGCACCCCGAGCGTTCCCAGCTCATCCCGAGCATCCTGGGTTCGCCCCGAGCATCGCCCGGCTCGCCCCGAGCATCCCCGGGCTCGCCTGAAGCATCTCTCTCGGCTCCCCTGAGCATCCAGCCGCTCTCCCCGGGCACTGCCCGGCTCTCCCCGAGCATCCCCGGCTCGTCCCAGCCCGCCCCCCTGCTCCGGCCGCGTCTCCAGGGAAGATGCTCAACGTTATGGATTTCTCCTGCCCGGATCCGCTTTACTCCAAGTACGAGGAGAGCTGCGAGATGAAAAACGGAGACCTGCAGGGCTTGGGGCAGCCTGAGCAGCAACTTCTGGCCGAGGCCGATTTCCTCGGAGGTAAGGGCGGCCGGGAGCCGGGCAGGGATGAGGGACCCCGCTGGGAGTGATCGCTGCATCCCGGAGCCGGGAACCTTCCCCTCCTCTGCCCTCGCCGGGCTGTGAGCTCAACATCCCCCTGCTGGCTCGGGCTGGGGGTCCCGAGGGTCCTGCTGGGGAGGGGGAGGGGAGGGGAGGGTGAATCCCAGGGCTCCCTGAGCGGTTTCGGGGACGGAGACCTCGCAGTGACGCAACAGCCTCCCGCTGCTCCCTGCATCCCGCCCCTCCAGCCCCGCGTCCCTCCAGCCCTCTGACCACCGTCTCCTCTGCTTCCAGGTGAGCTGCTGGGCCCCCCCGGGAGCAGCGGGGCCGTGGATTATTCCCTGCTGGGCAGCCAGCCCTCCCCCTCCCTCAGCTACACCGGCAGCTTCTTCATCAAGGCGGTCCCGGAGCATCCCCAGGACCAGGAATCCCTCTTCAACCTGATGTCGGGGATCCTGGGCATCTCCCCCTTCGCCTCCTCCGAGGGCCACCAGAGGCACCTGGATGCTCTTTACCCCTGTCCCGAGGTGGCTCCGAGCCAGCTGGACCTTTTCTCGTCGTGCCAGCCCGAGATGAGCGGATCCAGCCCGGCGCCGGCAGGGCTACGGCTCCTTCCCCGCGGCCGAGGGGGCTCAGCCCCTGCAGGCACAGCCCGCCCTGAGCGGCGCCTCCCAGTGCTTCTTCCAGCCCAAGCTCCTGGACAGCAAGCAGGACATCAAGCTGTCCTCGGGCTCCCCAGCCCTGGACAAGTTCAAAGGCTCCTGTGCGCAGTGGGAGCCCCTGTCCCAGCAGCACCAGGCCTACTTGCCCGCCGCCTTCCACTCTCCCGAAAGCTTCGCGGCCGCCGAGAGCGGCCAGGGGCTGTTCCACCCGCTGGGCTCCAAGATGGAGAGCGTCCTGTCCGTCAGCTGCCAGTCGGAGCTCGGCAGCCTGGCGGAGGATGCCGCCTGCTTCGGAACCCATCTGGGCTTCGGCTGCGAGCCAGAAAACTTCCCAGCCCGCGGGGACTTCGCCGACACCAAGATCCACAACGTCCCCGCGCCGTTAATGCCGGACTTCGACGCCTCCTTGGCCCAGGCCGAGGTGCTGCCGGCTCTGATGAGCTCCTCCGAGCTGCTCCATCCTCACCCCTCTCCTTCCGTGCCCCCCTCGGACTTCCTGGGCCACGCCACGTCCTCGTCGCTGCCCTCGCTGCTGCCCGCCACCCCTCCGGCGCTGGCCGAGCCCAAGAAGAAGACGCGGCGGAGCAAATGCTCGTCCAAGTGCTTCTGCCCCAAGCCCCACGAGAAGGCGTTCGCCTGCCCGGTGGAGAACTGCATCCGCAGCTTCGCGCGTTCCGACGAGCTCAACCGGCACCTGCGCATCCACACGGGCCACAAACCCTTCCAGTGCCGCATCTGCCTGCGCAACTTCAGCCGCAGCGACCACCTCACCACGCACATCCGCACCCACACGGGCGAGAAGCCCTTCTCCTGCGACACCTGCGGCCGCCGCTTCGCCCGCAGCGACGAGAAGAAGCGCCACAGCAAGGTGCACCTCAAGCAGAAAGCCCGCACCGAGGAGAAGCTCAAAGGCCTGGGTTTCTTCTCGGTGGGGCTCTCCTTCGGGACACTCTGAGCTCCCACCTGAGCGCTGGCAGGCGGCGTTCCGAGGTGCCCCGAGAGTCTCACGGAGAGCCGGGGTGGCGATTTCCTCCCGGGTGGCCCCGGAGGAGAGGCGAGGGGCCGGAGAGCCCGCGGGAGGGAGGCGAGGCGGTGCCGCGGGGCCGGAGCGCTCCCGGCATCCCGCGATGGATGGGGCAGCCCGGAGCCCGCTCCGAACCGTCGGGACTGAGCCCTTCTGCAGCTCCCGTGCCGAGGAGGGCATGGAAAATCCGTGTACAGACACCTATCACCGCCGAGGTGGGTTTTTGGACACTCTGCTGTGGTTTCCCAAGCCGGGTCTTTGCAGGATGTTCCTGACTGGAGATTTTCCGGCCGGCTCGGTCGGGGCTGCGGCTGCTCCGGTGCTTTCTCCCCACGGAGAGAGACACCACGGGGCTCTGGCAACCGGTGCTAACAGGCCCTGGGGAAAGGTGATTTCAAATCTGCTACTACTGTCATTATATTATTATATTATTATTATTATTTTATTATTATTATTATTATTTCGATGATTATTATTATTCTATTTGTAAAAAGAAAAGTCTCTATCAGGAATATTGAAATTTGTGTCTATTTTTCTAATTAAAGATCTGAGCTGATCCAAGGCCTTGCTGAGGTTGCTCTTTGCCTTTCCATCCATATTTCCATTGTTTTTTTTTTTTTTTTACCTCTGCTGCTGCATTTTGGGGAAAAAAAAAAAAAAAAAACAAACAGAGCTTCCATAATTAGCAGGGAGGAAAAGAATCCATCATTGCAGCGGGGTGGTTGGTGACAGCTCCTGAGCATCCCCAAATCCCAGGTGAGGGCTCATCCCAGGAGAAGGTTTAGTTTTGGGCAGAGCAGGGATCTCTGCCCCTCACTGCTGGGTCTCCCTCCAAACACAGGACTTGGTTTGGGGTTTGTTCCATTGGGGCTGAGTCCTGGGCAGTCCCCTGCCCCAAAGCCCAGCCCAGAGCCCCCAGCCCGACTCCTGTCCCCGTTGGGATGTGGATGGATGTCCCACACGCCCTCAGCTGCACCCACAGGAAATGGGGTGAGAGCATCCCCATTCCCCATTCCCCATGGGATGAGAGACATCCCCATTCCCCATTTCTAGCCTGGCTCAGCCCAGGGTTGAGGAGATCCAGGCACACCAGGCCCGATGGGGAGCCCTGCACAATGGTGGGCTGTTTGCTCCCTCTTTTTTGGGATTTTAAATGGTGCAGAGATGCTGGCTCCCCTCTCTCAGGATGGCACAGGAAACAATGCTGCAGCCAGGAATGTGCCTCCCGTGGAAGAGCCTCCCTCTTCTGGTGGTTAAAAATCAGTTAAAATCATTAAAAAATCCCCAAATCTCGTCCTTCCAGTGGGAGATGCTCAGATGGGGTGTGCCGAGCTTTGGTCTCCATCAGGAGAAGTGATGGGAATGGAGGGAGCGGGGCCAGGGCCATCGTCAGCGAGGGCTGGTGGTCCTTTCCTGGGAGAGGGGACAAAATGAGGCAGGGAAGGGTCATGGCTGCAAACTGATCCTTCTGACGGATTCCCTTTTGTGATGGATTCCCTTTTGTGATGGATCCCCTTTCTGATGGATCCCCTTTCTGATGGATTCCCTTTCTGATGGATTCCCTTTTGCGATGGATCCCCTTTCTGATGGATCCCCTTTCTGATGGATCCCCTTTCTGATGGATTCCCTTTCTGATGGATTCCCTTTTGTGATGGATCCCCTTTCTGATGGATTCCCTTTCTGATGGATCCCCTTTCTGATGGATTTTGTCCCCTCCAGCAGCCCTGGAGAGGTATCAGCCCCACTGCCATATTATGAAGGATGGAGGGGTGACTTATTCCCTCAGGCCCCTCAGACCTTTGTCATGGACTGGAGCATTCCAGGGCTAAACACCAGGAATCCCACAAGGTTAAAATTGCAGTTGTCCCAGTATCCCAGCAAAACCCAGTATCCCAGTATCCCAGCAAAATCCAGTGTCCCAATTATCCCAGTAAAATCCAGTATCCCAGTAATCCCAGTAAAATCCAGTATCCCAGTATTCCAGCAAAATCCAGTGTCCCAGGAATCCCAGCAAAATCTGAGCTTGCCATGGGATGTGCAGACCCTGTGGGTTTGGGGTGGGAAGCTGGGCAGGGGATGGGGGATGATGGTGAAGATGGGATGGGGGAAGGGACCAGGAGAAATCCTAAATTTCCCCTCGGACCTGTCCCTAATACCTCACACCTGACACACCCAGGGGTGCTCGTGACCCTTGGGTGAACCATCCCAGTGTGTGGGAGCCCAGTCCTGAGCCAGAACCACTCCAAGGGGTGCAGATGACCCCAAACACCAGGAAAAACCTTTTTGTGGGACACCCCAGATATGGTCAATGAGGACCTCGGGTTGTCTCTGGGAAGGGGCTGGGTTGGGGTCCCTCTTTGGGGGATGTCAGAGCCGAGCTCACCCCGCACTGCTGGCCATGAATGATGCACGAGGCCTTGATTAAAACCCCGCTGGAAGTCGTCAATAATTGATGCCAAGCCTGGAAGCTCTGCGGAGGCACCGCTCCAGCCTTGGCCCTCTGCTCCTCCAGCCAGAGAGGAGGGAGGGATGGGACACACCCCACAGCTACTTCGCAATCACCCCACAATCACCCCACAATCCCTCACAGCCATCCCACATCCCCCCACAATCACCCCACAATCACCCCACAGTCACCCCACAGTCACCCGACAGCCTCTGTAGCTGCTGCTCCTGGCTGGGATGGGACTGGGTGCATTCAGGAAGGCAGCAGTGGTGTCACCCCATGTCCCAGGGATGGGGACACCACCCCACCCCACCCCACCCCGTGCCAGCAGCACCCCGAGCCCAGCGCTGCTGTCCCCCCAAAGGCTGGGTGCCTCTGGCACGGGACACCGGGCTGAGCTGGGACCGGGATCAGGATCAGCCTAGGATTAAACCAGAGAGCTCAGGGCCCAGAGCGGGGCTCAGGGATTGAGTGGGATGGAGCCAGGCCCAGAGCAGGGCTCAGGAATTCAGTGGGATGGAGACAGGACCCAGAGCAGGGCTCAGGGATTGAGTGGGATGGAGCCAGGGCCCAGAGCAGGCTCAGGAGATCAGTGGGATGGAGACAGGACCCAGAGAGGGCTCAGGGATTACATGGATGGAGCAGGCCCAGAGCAGGCTCAGGGAGTTCAGTGGATGGAGACAGGGCTCAGAGCAGGCAGGATCCATGGGATCAGGAGAGCAGGGCTTCACGAGCAGGGCTCAGGGATTCAGTGGGATGGAGCCAGGGATTCACCTGGGCCACCATGGAGCACATCGGGAGCTGGCTGGGAACCAGCCCAGGATAATCGGGGACTGGGTTGGGACCAAATCTGGGTGCCTGGGGACACCCTGGGGACCAAAGCAGGGCCCAAAGCAGAGCATTCAGAGACCAGGTCAGGACCAAACTGGGAACCAAGCCAGGGTACTCGGGGTCTGGATCAGGATCAAGGCAGGGATGAAGCCAGGATGATCAGGACCAAGGCAAGGACCGAGGCAGAATTCTCGGGGGTCAGGATGAAGGCAGGGACGAGAACAGGATGAGCAGGGACTGTCCTGGCACCGAGCCACTGTCCTGCACCTGTGGGTGCTGCCGGGATGGGGCAGGGGCAGCGCGGGTGCCCAGGCTGGGCCCGGGGAGGATGCTCGGGGTGATCCCGGCCATGAACCTCCAAGGGAAGGGGTTTCGGCGGTGGGGCCGGGGTTTTGGGGTCGGGGGGTGCCATGGCGCCGCGTTCGTGGGGAGACAGGCAAGAGCTGTGCGGGAGGAACGGCAGCGCAGAACAGCCCCTCCGGCGCAGGGAGGAGGCGGCGCCGGCGCTCCCCTCCGCCTTCTCATCCTCATCCCTCCCTTCCTCCTCTCATCGCCATGCCGAGCCCCCGCTGAGCCCCCCGCGCCCCGGGGACCCGCCATCCCCAGGGTGCATCACAACCGCCACCCTCCCCGCACCCCGCCGGGGCCTTCAGCCTCTGCTTCCTTCCTTCCTCCTCCTCCTCCGCTCCTCCTCCTCCCCCCACCCGAAGCCACCACACCTCCCTCTCTCCCTCCTCTCCCTTCCCCCTTCTCCTCCTCCCAGGGCCTGCCTGGCATGGAGGTGCTGGCCGCAGGGAGCCCGCTGCTCGCGCGGGCTGCATCCCTCCGCCCCGCATCGCCATCGCCATCTCCATCTCCATCTCCATCGCCGTGCCCGCATCCCCCGTGGGCCGCATCCCCCCGCCCCGGCGCAGCCCTGAGCCGCTCGGCAGCTCATCCTTTGTGCAGCGGAGCGGCTGTGCGGGCTCCGGAGCCCACCCGCACCCCCGGCTGGGCTGGGGGCGGCCCGCGGGCTAGCGGGGAGATGCTGCCCTCGCCCGAGGAGTGCAGCGCGGGAGGTCGGCGGCCAGCAGCAGGTACGGGGCGGCAGGGTTGGGATGGAGCGGGGATGCTGCCCCGGGAGGGGCGGTTTGTCCCCGGGATGCTCCTCACCCCGGCCCCGGCAGCGGGGGGACAGTGGGGACAAAGCCGCCGCCAGGATGTGCGGACGGAGCCGCCGCTCGCTGCTCCGGGGGCTGGGGGGGCAAAAAACGCGTCCGGATTTTCGTGTCCCCCTCCCGCGAGCCCCCTGCGCCTCAGCCCCAGCCATCCTCGGTGCTCCCACCTCGTCGGGGAAGGATGGGACCGCGGCTCGGGCAGGCATCCTCCGCCCCGGCATCAACCTCCACCCCGGCAGCATCCCCCAGCCCCTCTCCGCCCATCCCCCCTTCCCTCTCCAACCAGGCAGGGGAGCTGCCTGCCGGTAATATTTTTTGGGGGGTGGGTGGGCTGAAAAAGCGTTAAACAATGCGAAGAAAGGCTCCATGATGGATCGCAGGTAGCGGCGCTGGAGCAGCCCAGGGATGCTGCAATCCCGGCGCTCGGCGGAGATCGTTTCCCGGCTCCGGATGCCTGTTGGGTTTTATTAGCGTGGCCGCCGTTAGTATGACTCCTGTAATAATTCCCTCAAGCCTGCTCGTCGCCGTGGAGATGGAGCGGGAGGAGAGGCTTTGCGGCCGGGCTCGGACCTGCCCAGGACGAGGAGCGGGCTGTGAGTGCCTCCCGATCCAGCCGCGGCCGGATCCTGCCGCGGATTTTGGCCGGGAAATTCGGGCTGAGGCTGCTCGGGTGCCCCGGGAGACGCCGGGCAGGGATCCAGGCCCGAGCAGCACGGCGCGGATTCCCCATCCCTGCGCTGGAAAAGCGCTTTCTCATTCCCCCCGCAGCGGGCCGAAGTTGCCGAACGTGCTTTGTGCTCGCCGGGGTTGGTGTTTGAGCCGGTGGCTGCCCAGGTGGGGTTCATGTGCGAGGTGTGCTTGGTAACGACCCCAAAACGCAGCCGGGCAGGTCACAAACCCTCCCAGTTCACCTTATTTCGATTTCTTGCGTGGATTTCCTGCCTTCACTGATTTTTTTCCCTTCAAAAATGGTTTCCCAGCCTCGTGGCCTGGTTGTCCCTCCGAGGGGATGCTGAGCCACCAAGGATGCTGTGCTGGGGACCAGCAGGGATGGAGGAGGTTCTGTGGCAGTTCTGTGCTCACCAACTGGTGGTTATGGGATGCAGGAGGGCTCTGAGGGCTTTCAGGGTGGTGGGAAGAGCCCTTTGTGGGATATCGCAGAGGGACGAGCAAGGGGTATCCTACCCGTAGATCCCCCATTGCAGTTTTCATTTTTGAATGAAAAATGAGTGAGAATATGAATATTTAGTGCCCTGAGGTGTGTTTGTGCCCAGCCTGGAGGAGACCCCAGCAGCCCCCCAGGCTGGATTTTCACTGGCTTACCCCCTTTCACAAGAGTGGGGTTTTCCCCCTCTGATGTCGTGGAGGATTTTGTGAGTGGGGATTGAACCAGGTCCCACAGGAGCCTGACCTGGCAGGGCAGGAGAGGCCACAGGTGTCCTCTGCAGTGTGGGGGTCCCAGGGGTGGTGAGGACTCTTGGGAAGGAATCCCATTCCCAAGCAGGAGTGGGTCAGCCTTCCCTTGGAGCAGGGGGATCCCAGCACCTGATCCACTGTTGGACATGGGGGTGATCCTGAGCCCTGGAGACCCCCGACACTGCACAGGCTTGGTGGGCACAAGGGGCACCTCTGCCACCTCCTGTGACAATCCCAGGGGGGATGGAGAGAGATTCCCATGGGCCGTGCACCTTCCTGGTGGCTTTGTACCCCACAAATGGTCGTGAATCTTCTCACAGGGGGTGGGAGACCTTCCCTGCTGCTGTGGAGCTTCCCGAGGGGTCACAGAACCACAGAATGGTTCAGGTTGGGAAAGACCTCTGAGGTCATTGAGTCAGGAGCTGTGGAGCTTCCCAAGGGCGGTGGAGCTTCCCAAGGGCTGTGGAGACTTCCCAAGGGCTGTGGAGGAGATTCCAAGGGCTGTGGAGCTTCCCAAGGAACTGTGGAGCTTCCCAAAGGCTGTGGAGCTTTCCCAAGGAACTTTGGAGCTTCCCAAGGAACTTGTGGGCTTGCCAAGGGCTGTGGAGCTTCCCAAGGGCTGTGGAGCTTCCTAAGGAACTGTGGAGCTTCTCCAAGGAGCTGTGGGCTTCCCAAGGCGTGGAGTCTCAAGGGCGTGGAGCTCTGTGGAGCTTCACAATGTCATGGAGCTTCCAGGGCTGTGGAGCTTCCCAGGGGCTGTGGAAAGCTTTCCCAGGGGCTGTGGAGCTTCCAAGGAACTGTGGCGTCTTCGGCAGGGCTGGATTTCCAAGGAACTGTGAGCTCCCAAGGGCTGTGGAGCCTCCCAGGTTGTTGGATTCCCAGGGAGCTGTGGGCCAAGGTTGTGGAGCTAAATGACCCGGGACCTTCCCAGGGTTCTGCACCTTCCCAGCCACCCCAGGGCTCTCACATTCCCAGGATTCTTCCCAGGGGCCTCTGCACCTCTGGAGCTCCAGTGCCCTCCCAAGGGATGTGCTGGGTGGAGGAAACAGGCGGCAGCAGGCACAGAGGGACCGCAGAAGAAGGACCAAGGAGGGATTTTTGGGGACCCCCACCCCGTGTATCACTGACCCCCATCTCTTGCAGTGCCCGGCAGTGCCCAATGCTGACAGCCCCCTGAGGATCACCCCGAGGATCGCCCCAAGGATAACCCCGAGGAATCACCCCGAGGATTGCCCCGAGGATCGCCCTGAGGATACCCCGAGGATCGCCCAAGGATCACCCGAGGATCACCCGAGGATCGCCCCGAGGATACGCCCCGAGGAGTCGCCCTGAGGATCACCCCGAGGATTGCCCTGAGGATTGCCCCAAGGACTGCCCAAGATCGCCCTGAGGATCACCCGAGGTCACCCTGAGGATCACCCGAGGATCGTCCCAAGGATTGCCCTGAGCACCACCCCAAGGCACCCCAAGGACTGCCCCGAAGATCGCCCCGAGGATCACCCTGAGGATTGCCCCGAGGATCCCCGAGATCACCCCGAGGATGTCCCGAGGATGCCAGGTCCCCCTTGTCCCCTCGCCATGTCCCAGCAGCGCCGTCCCCCCTCTCCTGGGTGTCCCGCTGTCCCCCGCGCGCCCAGAGCCCTCTTGCCCACACCATGGCGGGTCCAGCCTCGTCCCCGGCGCCGGGGAGCAGAGCTGAGGGATGGCCTCGCTGGACCTGCCGTACCGCTGCCCGCGCTGCGGCGAGCACAAACGCTTCCGCAGCCTGTCTCCTGCGCGCTCACCTGGAGTACAACCACACCTACGAGACCCTCTACGTGCTCTCCAAAACCAACAGCATCTGCGATGCGCCGTGTTCCCGCTGGCCGCCGACGGGGCCTGCTGACCCCGGCCCGCCGGGACTACTTCGAGAGCACCTCTTTCCAGGCAAGGACCAGCGCTTCTCCTGCGACCTGGTCCCGGCCACGAGCTGGAGCCCGCGCCGTCCGGCCTCGCCCTCGCCCCCGCTATTGTGCACTGAGATCGAGATCCCGCTGAGCGAGATCTTCACGCGGGGCAAGGCCGTGGCGCCCGTGGCCACCCCGCCGGCCACCATGGACGCCGCCTACGAGAGGGCCTGGCCCGCCTCCAAGATCCGCGCCTTCGAGAGCTGGAGTGCAAGCGGCTGGAGAAGCTGACCGAGGAGGTGGAGCAGAAGATCGCCTCGCAGGTGGGCCGGCTGCAGGTGGAGCTGGACCGCAAGAGCTCGTAGGCTGGAAAGGCCAAGCAGGAGAGCCTGCGGCTCAGCCGGAGAAGCAGAGAGGCTGGAGGACCGGGCGTCCGAGCTGTCCCGCCAGGTAGATGTCAGCGTGGAGATGCTGGCGTCCCTCAAGCAGGACCTGGTTGCAGAAGGAGCAGGAGCTCACACCAGGAAGCAGCAGTGAGTCCTTTGTCCCTGTCCCAGCCCACGATGGGGGCACTGGGTGTCTGGGGGGACAGTCCTGGGAAGCTGCCCAACCCTGGAGGGGTTCAAGGCCAGGCTGGACGGGTCACCTTGGTGGTGGAAGGTGTCCCCATGGCAGGGCTGTGAGGTCCCTTCCAGTCCAGAGGAGCCCAAAGGCACCAGGAAGGGCCCGGAGCAGGGGCTCAGGCACAGCCCCTTGGGGTCATCCATCAGCATCACCCCGCACCCCATTCTCCATCTCCCCACCCACCCAGTGCCCACACAGTCCTGGCCCCTCCACGGCTGTGCCATGACAGGCCAGACCTTGTCCAGAGCCACCAGAGCTCCCAGGACGTGGCCAGGCTGGGGCTCACCGAGCCACAGACTGGTTTGGGTTGGGAGGAACCTTAAATCCACCCTCACTCCAACCCCTGTCCTGGCCATGCCAAATTCCAGGTTTTTCTCCCAGAAGGAGGGTGGGGTAGCCCCAGCAGCATCACCTCCATCTGCTGTTAAGACCCTGCCACTCTCATCCTCCTTTTGACCCCATATTCCCTTTTGACACCCCTTCCCACCCTGTGCTGCTCTCCAGAGTCCCTCCAGTCCAGGGCTGGGTCATTGCCCTGCCCAAGCAAACCAGGCCTTGCTCCTCAGGAGTTTTACCAAACCTGGAGGGGCCCAGTGAGGAGCAGAGAGAGGGCAGCAGCCATGGCTGTGCT
The DNA here is from genome assembly GCA_009741485.1 of Malurus cyaneus samueli. NCBI lineage: Eukaryota > Metazoa > Chordata > Aves > Passeriformes > Maluridae > Malurus > Malurus cyaneus. The sequence continues at coordinate 167,275 of VKON01004058.1, forward strand.
GGGCTGGGATTCCTCAAGGAATTGGATTCATTCCCATCATCCTCTGCATGTCTGGGAATGACTTTGACCCCAAAATAATGACCTGGCTCAGAAAGAGGGCTCCAGGATGGGGGGATGGTCCCGGGCTGAGGAGTGGGGTCATCCCTCATCCTCTGGGGCTGGAGAAGGACAACACCTCCAGCTTTGGGGCCGTGCTGGTGGGACAGGCAATGTGGGCTTTAGGGCTGCCTCAGGGTATTGTCCAGGGTCATCCCGGGGATGTGTGGTGATGGAATGAGGGACAGC